>JAWQRP010002755.1:0-14778 GCA_033557875.1 Quadriops clusia | reverse complement strand
ACAGACAGACAAAAAAGCAAAAAAGGGCCAAATCGACTCAAAATCGCTCAAAACGTCGAGAATCATCAAAATCTCAAAAAAATTTTTCCGCATGATCACTATACTTTCTCTGCGAGAAAGTAAAAAAGAGACCAGAGTTTTATTCCTCACTAATTTATGCATGCTCCTCCAGTATAGGAGATATTGTGGGTGCATCTATAAACATGGAATCCACTGGTTTAGGCAACCCGCGTTGCATCGATGTTGTATGGTTGAATAAGTGGTGGGAATTTCTATAGAACCTTATTACAATACAATGATTTGAAATGTTGCAAAAAACAACAGAATTTTTAATTATATATTGTACAATTAATATTATCTATTTCTCCCTCATAGAGCTGCAAGGGCTGCTCGTATGCGAATGCGTACAAATGCAACTGCACGGGCATCAAGGGACGCGATGGTGTTTCTGGTCTTCCTGGAATGCCAGGCCAACAAGGAGATTATGGTGATATAGGAGAAGACGGCCCCTACGGGCCAAAAGGTGAAAAGGGGGCTGCCGGGGAGTTCGGGGGTATCGGAGAAAAGGGTTACCGAGGAGATGACGGTACCAGAGGCATGCCTGGACAAGAAGGATATGCAGTAAGTGTTGTAACCCGCTAAGTTAGATTTCATCCAATTTTATCTCCAAATCTAATATTTTCCACATTTAATGCTAGGATAATTTAAATTGTTTTTTTCTTTTCTCCATAATGTAGCCTGTAACACTAAAATATTACCTATAGGCTAATTAGAAACAATTCGACCAAGCTGAATAGTTTCATTTAACACTATAAAAAAAAACCTAATCGTTACAAGTTTTGTTCATTTAGGGCTCTTCAGGAGACGTTGGTCTCAGAGGTCCAATTGGATTGGACGGCTGCAACGGAACCGACGGGATTTCCGGGATTCAGGGTTATCCAGGAGGTCCTGGAGGACGAGGACCTGATGGTAGACCAGGACTACCTGGTGAGAGAGGAGAGCCAGGGTCAGGAGGAGGGAATTCTCCGGGAACTAAGGGTGATTGGGGTGAATTTGGGTACGATGGTCCTCCTGGAATAATGGGCCCTCCTGGACACAGAGGTGCAAAGGGCGAACAAGGACTTCAAGGACCTAGAGTACGTATTTTCATGCTTATTATATTAGCTTATAAGGGCTCTCTAGGGTTTTTTTGTATTCCAACTTCCATTTTTTTTAAGTCGTTCCGGACGTTTTCCTTTAGATTTCTCTCTCTAATTTCTCAATCTATTTCCTCTCTGGGCCGATAATATGATATACGTATTGTATAGTCTTTTTGTTGTTCCTATTAATAAACGTAGATATCCCATATAGTACCTTTTTTACCACCTTTAATCTTTTGATACAGTTATTGTCTTGCGCTCGTTGGCCGCAAAGCAAAATGTGTCTTGCGATCTTCACTTATAGAGCCAGCAATTGTTATACCGCATTATTTTTTACAATGGTTTATGTCGCCCTTTTTGAGCATAGTACGATAATATGTGCTTTACATTCCTTAGAGATTTCATTTGTGTTTATACATTCTTGAAATGATTACTTAAAACGCAGAGGTTGGAATAATTTGTCCTTTCCATATCAGAACAATTCTCCCGGGATATCCTCAGGTCATGATGATTTGTAATTCTTTAGTGCTTTTCAAGCAGTTTTTATTTCTTCTACTGTTATTTTTATTATGAATTCTTTTTTTATTGTTGTATCCATTATTGCAATTCTTATGTAGATTTAGTTTCCGTTTTCTTGAAATAGAAATTTGAATTAACCAAACTAATAATCAATATCTCGCAGGGCTCCACAGGTGATCGAGGCCCAATGGGACCAAGAGGTGACAGTGGTGATGCTACTTATGGAGTCCCAGGTGTACCTGGTGAATTGGGTGAATCTGGTGATGTCGGTGAACCTGGAGACAGCGGTGAAATAACTGGTCCCCCAGTAGGAATAGCATTTCCTGGCCCTAAAGGTATCAGAGGTGACCATGGGGTCCTAGGTCTTCGAGGAAGAAAGGGTGAAACTGGCGCACGAGGAGCTGAGGTAAGTCAGCTTTTGATATGTTGAACTCTTAAGGTCCCCATAAATTATCAATATTTTTTTAATTATATATTATTTAATATATATTGACGGTTGGAAACCCATTGAATTACTTATTGCAAAATAGTTTCTGCACCCTTTATCAGATGATTCATATTTTATGTTGAATGGGCATGCCGACCTTTGGAAATTGACCCCCCAAAGAATTAATCTTCTTAATTAGTTCCTTTTTACCAGCGCGCGGCTCCAGGAAAATGTTCGTTGTATTTTTGTAATAAGAGGTCATACTGTACATTTTTTGTACCTATTACTGTAATTTGTTCCCTAAGGCAGGTAAAGACCAATTGATTGCAATCACTTCTGAAAAGAACTCTTTTTCATTATTTAAATATAATAATGTGAACATTACTTTACGATTTCGAAATTTTCGATTTTGATTTCGAACCATCACAAGTATCGAAATTTTAATTAATTTGAATCATATTCATACGCTTCTTATTGATGTCAAACAAAAAAACATACTTTGAGTTGAAATAAAAGCCTAAGACCTTGCTATTTGTTTAATTTTAAAACCACTACAGTTTCGGCGCAATGATCCACACAAAGTTTTTAGTGTTGTGATTTTACTTTTAGTCGTAATTTTTATTTATTACTAAAATGCTAAACAAAAAAACAGTATCATGTTGTGCATCAATTAATTAATTAATTAATAATTATGTGTAAGTTTATGTTTCTATTTAAGTCAATTGTTTCAGCACTATTAAGCTTCTTTTTCTCTGATGTGTGCCAGTTTTATTGCCGTTCTGTGTGTTGACTTCTTATTGTTCGTATGTTTCCTTATATTATGAGTTTTATTTAAATTATTTTATATAGGGGTGTATAGTTTCATTCCAGTTTTTTGTTTAAGCAATTCTCATAGTCTCGTAATTGGTGTTCATATATTTCACTTGTTTCCAGTATTTTGCGTTTTTAAGCGTTGCTCTCCTCGTGAAGTAGTTGAATGTATTCCTTTCCAATCACATATCCCCTCATTAGTGTGTGTCTTCCTACTTTGTGCATTATTTATCTTTTACATGTTCAACCATTGATTTTATATGTTTACGAAGTATATATATTCAATGGTTCAACCAATCTCGTATCCATATTTCTATCGGTCTCTCCAGTGTGTTGATTGGTTGAACATATAAAAGATAAAATAATATCTAAGGTAGGAAGACACACACTGATGAAGGGACATGTGATGGGTGTGGAGAACGGTGCTGCTACATGGGAAACGGGAAAATAATCAGACAGTGAATGAAGGCTGATCAGAGGAGTTAGTTGGGTGTTGTTTGACGAATGTTACAATTATGTAACATATAAAAAACAATAATATACAGAAAGACAACAACACTTTCACACATCAGAGAAAAAGAAGCTTAATAGTGCCGATGCAACTGTTTTAAATCAACAAACGTAATTACCGTTGTAACGTACGTACGTAAGTCTGTCGGTAATTTTCCCATTTTAAGGAATGCGATTTCTATGATGAGTGTGTATGTATTTTGTAAGGAGTATTTAACTACTTACATCAACAAATTAAAAAGCAACAAAATAAATCGGTTGGGTCTTACTTAGCAAATGTATCTAGTAGTGGTGTCACTAATCCTATTCTCTTATGTTTCGAGGAGACAGTTGAAAAGATGGTAGAAGAATATAACAGTGTAGTATAATAATATTTGGTAATCTATTGTTGTGAATGTATTCGCAACGGGTTAATCTAGTTTTGATATAAACTATGACTAAAGGTAAAATCACAATACATGTTATTAAAAACCTTGTGTGGATCATTGTGCGAACATGTTCCCAAGAAAGTGATGAATGTACTATCTATTGCTCTTTAAATGTCACAGATCTGGAACTACACATAGAGTCGTTCCAATACAGCGATAGTCTAGCGCGCTTCGGCTGGCAGTACCTGACCAGACGTTAAAGGGAGAGGTTGCGTCTGGGTTTTACAAAAATAAAGAAGACACGAGATTGCATCTTCGTCGCACAGTTGGTTATGCCTTTTAGAAGTATGTAATAGCATTCAAGGCTTGTCGTTCTTGTATAGCGCGCTGGTATGAGTTTGATCGAATGCCCTTTAAGTTTTTTTTAATTCACATTACATTATATTTCCTATTTGGTCTGTTCAAAATAATATACGTTTGTCAGGTAAAATTTTCATTCTAAAATTTTTATTAATAAAACGGTACCCGAAACGAATTTTCGTTCTAGTGTTGTCAATTATTTTTACTTATGATTAGTTTGATATGAGATGCCACTTAATTCTGATTAGTTGGTTTCCGAAATTAACGTTATTTGTATTATATTGTCTGCTATTGACTTAAAAGTGAATCTTACTGTATGAAAATTCTTTCTTTTTTCGTAATTAACATATATATTTTGCGTTTAAAAAATATAGATATATGTGACTAGTGAACATATACAATTAATTATATCAAATTAAAATTTTAGAATTTGCATTTTTTAAATATTTAATGAAGTTCAAGAAAATCCCAAGATTAATGATAAAAGTAAATTAATGTATACCTATGTAATGCATGTTACTACACATATTCTCTCTCTCTCTCTCTCTCTCTCTCTCTCTCTCTTTCTCTCTCTCTTTTGACAACTTAATTGTTACTGCTCGACCAAATCTTTATGGCAGACGTCGATACCGCTTGCGCCGAGAGAGGAAGTATTCGGAGAGACAGAATAAGTCGTTCGCAGCGCTCGCAACGGTTTTCGAACCCTTGTTAGCAGTGATCCGTCCGAGTAGACGATCAGCCGAGAAATGACTTGCTCCGCCTATAACAGACCCGTACGCAACAATGCACACAATTCCGTCTGCCATAAAGCCTTGGTCGAGCAGTACCTGGCATATTTACATCTGAATTAGAATAGATCTGTGTCCTTTATGAGTAAACATTTTCATACAATAAGATTCACTTTTAAGTCAATAGCAGACAATATAATACAATAACGCTAATTTCGGAAACCAACTAATCAGAATTAAGTAGCATATCATATCAAACTAGTCATAAGTAAAAATAATTGACAACACTAGAACGAAAATTCGTTTCGGATACCGTTTTATTAATAAAAATTTTAGAACGTAAATTTTATCTGACAAACGTATATTATTTTGAACAGACCAAATAGGAAATATAATGTAATGTGGAATAAAAAAAACTTAAAGGGCATTCGATGAAACTCATAGCAGCGCGCTATACAAGAACGACAAGCCTTGAATGCTATTACATACTTCTAAAAGGCATAACCAACTGCGCGACGAAGATGCAATCTCGTGCCTTCTTTATTTTTGTAAAACCCAGACGCAACCTCTCTCTTTAACGTCTGGTCAGGTACTGCCAGCCGAAGCGCGCTAGACTATCGCTGTATTGGAACGACTCTATGTGTATTTCCTGATCTGTGACATTTAAAGAGCAGTAGAGAGAACATGCATATTTAAAAAAATTGTTAAAAAAGATCACTTCAAATTTCGCTTCAGATAAACTACTACTTCCGGTTGGGCAATTGCCCTAAATTTGATACATGTGAGTTTTTAGTTATTTCCAAAGCTAGCACAAAATTGAAACAAATACCTTGAAAGAATTCACATACACACACAGAGACAGACTTAAAAGTAAAAAAGGGTAAAATCGACTCAGGGGCACTCAAAACATCGATATTCGTCAAAATATCAAAAACATTTTTTCGCATGATCACTATACTTTCTCTGGAAGAAATTAAATACTTGTTGGGGTGCTGTGTAGAGCTCTTTCCAATGCATCCAACAATGAGTCTAACTCAACAACGACGTTTTTGAGTTGGGTCCCTTTTATTTTAGATATGTGATATGTACTATGTATGAGTTCTAGCATAATATTTCCTCTAAATACGCAGGGATAATCCCTTTGTTTTTATTCTTGTATAGGGTAGACCTGGCCTAGCAGGTCTAAAAGGCGACAAGGGCGAGCAAGGCTCCGAAGGCCCCCGAGGTAAACAAGGCAAGACGGGCCCAGCAGGACCTGCGGGTGAAAAAGGATATAAAGGTGCCCCAGGATACGCAGGAGCAGATGGTGCCGCAGGTGACACAGGCCTACCTGGAGAACACGGCCTCCGGGGCCCTCCTGGAAACCAAGGTCTCGACGGGTCTCCTGGAAATTATGATCCCAACCTTGATGAAATTGTAATGGGCAGTCCAGGCAGGCAGGGTCCAGAGGGTCCCCCTGGCGAAAGGGGCATGGCTGGAATTCCTGCTAAATCGGGCTCACCCGGACCAATTGGTCCCCCTGGCCTACCTGGACCTCATGGCCAAGCAGGATTTGCGGGACGCAAAGGAATTAGCACTAAAGGTGAACGCGGTACCGATGGGGTACCTGGACCGTTAGGACCTCCCGGAGAAATGGGACTCCCTGGCCCAATGGGAATAATGGGCGAAAAAGGTTTCAAAGGAATGGATGTGATTGGGCCGCAGGGTGAAGACGGATTCATGGGTATAGACGGAATATATGGACCACCTGGAGACAGAGGTGATACCGGACAAACGGGACAAAAAGGTTATCCTGGCCAAGGACGCCCGATTAGAGGTCCCCCTGGAGACAATGGCCAAACCGGACCTCCTGGAGAAGTAGGAGATTCCGGGCTGCCGGGATACAACGGACAATGGGGATCTAAAGGACGAAGAGGTGACGACTGCGGGGTATGCCGATCAGGATTTCCAGGACTAAAGGGCGATCAAGGTGAAAACGGCAGGAGCGGGTTTCCCGGACGGGTAGGATTCACCGGATTGGTCGGACCGCGAGGAGACAAAGGTTTCCAGGGGCAACCCGGCCTTCCAGGACCTACTGGTCAAGAAGGTGCTCCAGGACGACATGGCTTGCAAGGACCGCAAGGAATCAAAGGCGCTAGGGGCGAGTTAATCATCCAGAAAGGAACGGCTCAGGAAAAGGCTGAGATTGGAGAGAAAGGATTCCCAGGGCAGGAAGGACCTAAAGGTGTATTAGGACCTAAAGGACTACCAGGCCCTTATGGGTTACCAGGGCCGAAGGGAATCCAAGGAGAGTATGGCGAACTGGGACTGCGAGGAAAGGACGGTAGGGATGGTAGAGATGGATTCCCCGGAAGAAAAGGAGATCCTGCACCAGTACCCAAGGAGTTTGTTAGAGGAGATAGGGGATGGGATGGAATACCGTAAGTTCTTTTTGCATCAATTTAACTACTAATTCTAAATTTATCAAGAACATTTAATCATATTAGATTGTGTAATTCTGATTAAATTGAAAGCAGTAAGTTATCTGTGATAAATATTAAAAACTACAAATGATATGTACGAGGGCTGTTTGACGAATCGTCGGCCAGTCATTACGATCACATGGACGTTTGTGATAGTCCAGGGTGTTCACCAAACATCAGTGCCCATATAGCCAGTTTTAAATACATTAAACCACATAAAAACCATTCTATACGATGGAGCAGATTCACACTAATATTTCCCTAATATTTTCTTAGTTTTTCCGCGTAAAAAATATTGTTTAATTAAAACACAAAATTGAATATTTTTCAATATTTACGAAATAACACCAAGCTTGATTTATTTCTATCACTGTCAAATGTATATTTTTGCACTGGTTTTCATAATGTTTTTTTGGGTTAAGTCTCTAAAAATTTGCAGTATATGAAAATATTTTTGGATTATTGATATCAGCGTCATTTTCCGAAAAGTCACGTCCCGTTATTGAGTCCTCATATATTAAAATTAATAAATAATTGATTAAATTATGTACAGAGGTATAAGGGGAGACCGGGGCGAAGACGGCTTCCAAGGGGAAAGAGGAGAAGGCCAGGTGTACACCCTCATCGATTTGAGGGGCGAAAGGGGTCTTACGGGTCTAGTGGGAGAAGTAGGCAAAATAGGAGAGAGGGGTGACCAAGGTCAACAAGGGGACGCGGGCTGGCCTGGACTCCCAGGACGACCAGGCTCTCAAGGATTCGAAGTAAAAGGTCTTCCTGGGCTAAAAGGATATCCAGGTATTCCCGGATATGAGGGTCCCAGAGGTCCCAAAGGATTGGACGGTTTCCCTGGCGAGAAAGGATTGCCAGGACGATCTGGCCAAAAGGGTGACATGGGTGACTTCGGAAGAGCCATCCTGGAAGGAGAAATGGGAATACCCGGAGGACCTGGCATGAAGGGTGATGTCGGAGGTGATGGTCCCTCGGGAACGTACGGCCGTCCTGGAATCCTGGGAATCAAGGGAATAAAAGGAGGAAAGGGAGCCCCGGGTTTTGCAGGATTCCCCGGATTGCAAGGAGTTAAAGGACGACCTGGAGTGTATCAACATGGGGCTGCTGGGGCTCCCGGACGGCCTGGATTGCCTGGAGCTGCAGGAATGTTTGGTGTAACTGGACAAAAAGGTAAATTAGCTGGACTTGTCCCTTTATGCATGTAACTTACTATTTTTATAAATTTGGCCATTTTATAGTACACTTCTGGTTTCTTACATAGCAATATAATTATCTGCCAATTTATTGTAAATAAATTACGTATCTATGATATATAATATAAACAACTAACCAGCGTGGAATTTTAGTTACTTATTTGTCCCTTTTGCAATTTTCAGGTGAAGAAGGCATTATAGGTCCAATGGGCCCCCGGGGCATGAAGGGAGACGTAGGACTTTATGGGAACAGAGGAATTACAGGAGACGTAGGCTTTTTCGGAATTCCAGGCCGCCCAGGACGAAAAGGCAGTTGGGGTCTTCCTGGATTACAGGGAGATCGGGGGAATCCAGGTTATCAAGGATTTCAAGGACCCTCGGGTCCCCCAGGATTTAGGGGGCCCACAGGGTTAAAAGGTTTTAGAGGAGCCCAAGGAGTGAATGGGTCGATAGGATTCATGGGAGTTCGGGGTCTTCCAGGGCCTAGAGGAGACCCTGGCCTTCCTGGATTTTCTGGAATTAAAGGGGAGCCCTCCTTCAGCGGTATGCAAGGTGATAAAGGAGATCGTGGGCTGACTGGATCAGTTGGCTTTGATGGTCGTCCTGGTGTCGATGGTTCCCGAGGTACACCTGGGGATGATGGTCTTTTCATTCCTGGAGCAATTGGTGAACTTGGAGATGTTGGAGATGTTGGTTATCCTGGAAGAAACGGCGCACCAGGACTGAAAGGAGAAAGAGGAGATATTGGATTGATTGGACTGCCCGGAGATTTTGGAGAGAAAGGTAAAAAACATACATTGCATACTTTTTCCTACTCATATGTTATATATCCAGTGTTCTGACTTCTTACATATTTTTTCATCAAGCCGGTTTACTACGGATCTTCCTTTGAGACTATTTAATTAATATGCCCTTCTATCTGTTAGATACTTTGTAGGTCTTCTTTCTGTTTGACTATCGTTAACAAATCATCGCTGTTGGTATTCGCTCCTCTTAACTTCTACAATCTGTAATTACACTATTAAAGACCCTGCCCTTATTTACCGATTTTTTCTATAACCCGGTTACAATACGAGCACCGGACGCTATACGAGCCCGGGTCATTATACGAACATTTACTGTAATCCCTTATTTTATGATCATAGGTTCTAAGGTCCTTTTCATCTCCTGTGGCAAATTCAAATAATACTTACATAACTTGATTGTTCTCTTTATAATCATTTCAAAGCTACATTAGGTCATTATTAGTTTCTATACTTTGATGTTTAAGCTTTGATAAATACAAGAATGCTGCGACATGGTTTTGGACAAAATATTAACAAAAAAGACATTTAAATTTCTTTCCTTTTTCGCCCCAAGTAAAAGTCTGGCATGGTCTCATACATCAGTTTTATTTTTAAGGCTATCCGGGACAAATAGGCAACCCAGGGAACCATGGCTTCAACGGCCCCAAAGGTGAAACAGGGGAAGACGGCTTCCCAGGCATCACAGGCACAACGGGTGAACGAGGAGATGATGGCAATCCGGGACGAATAGGGATGCCGGGGCCACCAGGAGACGTAGGAGTCCCAGGCATTTACGGCCTTCAAGGACAACAAGGACAGAAGGGTGACCAAGGTTTGCCGGGCTTCCCTCTATATGGACCTGCTGAAAAGGGTAGTTGGGGCGAACGAGGCATGGCGGGGCTCCCTGGCACCAAGGGACAGCGGGGCCAATCTGGATTTATGGGTGTCCATGGCCGAAAGGGCGAGCGAGGCGACGAGGGGCAGAAAGGACTTCGTGGAGATTACGGTCTTCAAGGTACCAGAGGTCCTAGAGGAGACGTCGGACCCCCTGGTCTCTCAGGGTTCCCAGGTGAACATGCCGAACGTGGTGAGTTAGGAAGAATTGGTTTAGACGGACAAGCGGGGATAAATGGACGAACTGGCGGGAAAGGGGCTCCTGGAGATTATGGAGACGATGGGTTACAGGGTGCCCCCGGAATTCCAGGGATTTCCATGTGGGGCGACAAAGGGTTTAGAGGCGAGGCAGGATTCCCTGGCATCAATGGACTACCTGGAGGGCCTGGGAAACCTGGAATGGAAGGATTCGCTGGGAGGCGAGGTGAAAAAGGGATGATGGGTGAGCAAGGATTCGCCGCCTTGACTTTTAAAGGCGCAAAAGGAGAGGTAGGGCCGCCTGGATTTCCTGGAATAACCGGAGCTAAAGGACAACAGGGTGACTCAGGATTGTCGGGATACGAAGGCCTTCCAGGAGCCAAAGGATTCCGAGGCTCAAGTGGTGATGTGGGATTACCAGGTTTCGTGGGCTTAGTCGGGGCTTCAGGACAAAAAGGTGAAATGGGCGATGTCTATGCCGGTTTGTTCCCAGGGTTACCCGGAGATACTGGATTTCCCGGACTAGATGGACGCCCTGGAGAAAGAGGTTTAACTGGGTTGCCCGGTTTCTCAGGTTTGAAAGGTATGCGAGGAGAAGATGGTTCCGGCGGTTTCCCAGGCCAGCCGGGAACTCCCGGATTAAAAGGGATGCGAGGAGACGACGGTCTTTCTGGACGTCCTGGTGCAATTGGTTTTACTGGGGCGCCCGGACAGCGAGGAGAACCGGCACCGAGACACGGAGGACCTCTCAGTAGAGGTTTTTACTTCACGAGGCATTCACAATCAGAGATTACACCTGTATGTCCACGGGACACGATCAAGATGTGGGACGGCTTCTCACTTCTCTACATCATGGGTAACGCTAAAGCCCATGGCCAAGACTTGGGAGCCCCAGGAAGCTGTCTGAGAAGGTTCAACACCATGCCGTACTTGTTCTGCAATTTGAACGATGTTTGCGAATATTCCTTGAGGAACGAGTACAGTTATTGGTTGTCCACGAATGAGCCAATGCCTGCGATGATGACGCCCATTCCTGCCCCAGAAGTGGGTCGATACATCTCCAGGTGTTCCGTTTGTGAAGCCCCTACCAGAGTGATGGCTGTCCATAGTCAATCGATGGAAATCCCTGGTTGCCCGCAAGGTTGGGATCAGATGTGGGTGGGATACAGCTTTTTAATGGTGAGTAAAATTATTTCTCCATTTTAGTCCTAAGTGTATTATTCAACACATTCTCTTGTGTGCAACGTTCTTCTAAATAGCACATTGTACTTTAATTAATTGTTAGTTAACACAACCTTCCATTCCTTTAATGAATGCAAAAAATTAAAACTTATTGCACCAATATTTGCTGATTATTAATTCATAATCGACTTTTATAACTTAGTTATAGAAAGTCATAAAATTCCTACAAAACAATAATACAAAATTTAGTTTACCTTTATCACATACCTTTATAAAATAGTTTTATAATTTGGTTATAAAAACATTTACAAAGCGTATGTTAAAAACATTTATGCACCACATATATACTGTTAATTCCACTAAATAAAGTTATATTTCTTTATTTATACAGCAAACCGATGCAGGAGCTGAAGGCTCAGGACAATCTCTGGTCTCGCCAGGTTCCTGTTTGGAAGAATTCCGTTCTCGGCCGTTCATAGAATGCCATGGACATGGAAGATGCAATTATCACACCACAGCATACTCTTACTGGTTAGCCACGATAGAAGATTACGCCATGTTCAGGAAGCCGAGGCAACAAACCATCAAAGCTGGCATGGACCTTACTTCACGAGTTAGTCGATGTGCGGTCTGCATTCGTAGAAGGTAATTCTAATTTAATATTTGGTCTGTAATTTAATATTTGGTTAGGAATTTAATATTTGGTTAAGAATTGAATACATATTCGTTTGAAAAATAATTTGATACGATTTACAAAACAATTCCATTTTTGTTAATATAAGAATTATTTAAACTAAATTGCATTCAACCTTCAGATTTATTCAACAACCACCACCAGAACCACCTGTGGAATTTCGGGTCCCACCTAAAACGCCTTGGCCCCCTCTTTCTAGACAACCCCAGAGACCACCGGGAAGTTACCCCCGACCAAATGAACAGTCTAGACCTCGAAGGCCCTCGCAAAATCGTCATTCACAGTACCAACCCCTACAAGAACTCCCTAATCCCCAAATATAATAAACAAACAAGTGCCATAATGTGCTGTAGAAATTTAGCTATTATTACGATAACGAAAGACTTGCACAAAATACCACTCAAAATGGAAAGAACGAAAAACAGAAGTAGTGTAAAACAGAAATACCGTAAAACAGAAATAAGAAAAACAGAAATAGGATAAGTAAGAAATAGTGCAAGATGAAAACAGGCCTATCCTGTTCAAACAACTGCCATAAGCTGAAGAAAGAATCTGTGTTCGCAACATCCTGCTACCGCAGGGGTTGATATTCCTATATTTTATAGTTATGTATTTTTATTTTTGTAACTCTTCTTCCTTGTTTTTATTCGTGTTTAGCTTGCCTCATTAGCTAAATTAATTCATCAAATAATGTACATTTTATAATATTTTCTGTAAAACTTAATCGCCGAGTTACAAAAACGAATAAATGTGGTGCTATTTGTAAAAACATAGGCTTAAGTTGTTATTTTCATAATATTTTATGGTGAATGAACCACCAGCAGACTAATTTTAATGATTACAGATTAATTTTAAAAATTATATTAATCCTAAAATTGGATTAATTCTAAAAATCAGATTAATGATATTTTAAGACAAGGTTTAGAACTGTGCCAATTTCTTGTTAAACACTGCCATAATCTACACCTTTGTGTTTTTGTTAATTTTTTTACTCACCTCATTTCAAGCGAAACAAATGAGCTCTGATGTATGTAAACTTTTAACTTTTATTATTGTAAATAAAACAATGATGTAAACGAAAATTGAAATGAAAAGCATTATTACGAACCTCAACTTTATTATTTGCTCTCATTATAAAGGTACATGTATCCATAGTAAACGACTGGTTCCGGTAGGAATAAAAAACGGAATTAAAAAACAGTACGTAATGGTAAAAATAGTACAAAATGATAAAAAGTAAAAACGAAACAGTTCGTTCTACACACGCTTTGCTCCGCAACGACAGAGAAACCGTCGATACAAAAATGGTGTTTGCTAAAAAGGGCGGCCTTACTTCGCGAACCCATTGTTCAATTCTATTGTTCGATCGGTGAACTGCATGTGGTTGTCGATGATTTGGAACAGCTCGGCCGGCTGAGGAATGCGGCCCGTTTGCAGCTTGGACCAGACAGGTACGTCGTTCAAGGAAATTTCAAAGGCCCCCGATTGGATCAACTGCCCCTCGACGATGTTGCACAAGAAGAACAACATCAAGCAGGCGTAGAGTTTGTTCTCGATGCACCACTGCCACCATGATGGCTGTGGTTGGTTGATGTAGTGGAAAATATTCACTCCACCCAGGATGGCCACTATTACCATCATTTTAATTATACCCTGGAAAAAAGATGACTTTTTAGGCTTTACCAATCCTTTTATTGCAGTGCAATTGTGTGTTCTTGTGTTCTCAATTCAATTTGATAAAATTTGATTTAATCTTTTTCTATTAATATTAATAGAAGTATTATTATTGTTAGTGTATTATATTTTAATTTCTTACAATAAATCTTGCTAGCATCATGTTAATTCCGGGAGGATCGTAATTGCCGCCATCGATGAGAATGTAAGGGTATCTTTGTTGGATGATGTTTACATATTCATCATATGCTTTGCGGTATCCACAGGAGTAACTAAAAGAAAAGAATTAATTTATATTTAGTCTGTGTTAAAAAAAAAATTATTGTAAGTAATAGCTCATGGTAAATACAGGGCGAGCTAAGAATATCTAAAAAGTTTTCATGAGCATTAAGCTGAAAATTTCATGTTCTCAATAATTCTCTCTCAATAGAGAGCAGGCACGGTCTCTTCTTTGTTGTCAAAACAACCATAAATAACTTATCTGCCCGAAAAGCAAGTTGTCGGCGCTGGCCTTTCAAGAACTAAACGGCACAAATGTAACGAGGTGGTAACGTATGGGCCCCAGAGTGATATACCACGTGTTCGTTTCGAACTGTTTCATAAAAACTGCTGTTTCTTTGTCGCATCTTTGAAGATCAAAGACCGCTAGGTTTTTTGCGTTATATTTGAATCTGAACACCTGGTACAGAGTGTTTAGTAGTATGGCTCTCGTCATGAAAGAAGTGGCCGGCTGCGTCATCAATTTTACATGGAGTCTTATGGAAAATACGTGACGTCACTGGCTACTTCTCTCGTGGCGTTAGCCTTACCACATATATATATATAT
>JAWQRP010002754.1:0-14779 GCA_033557875.1 Quadriops clusia | reverse complement strand
TCCAGTTTCTCCAGAAGTCTTGGGTGTGATAAGGAATCAAAAGCCATGCTCAGATCCAACATGAGTGACCGGCATTTACTCTTCTTTTCCAGTTCAGCGTACAGAAAGTTCACAAGTGCAACCAATGCCGTACCAGTGCCGCGTCCCGGACGAAAACCGTGCTGAGCGGAAGACAGAGCACCATTCGAACCGAAGAATGCCAGAAGTCTCCTCAAAATTATAGTCTCCAGCACCTTCGACACTGCTGGGAGCATAGCAATCGGCCTGTAGCCGGAGCACAGCCCAGCATCATTGGTGAAATTGAAAAAAAATTTTTATTTAAGTTTCGACAATAAAAAAGCATTGTATTGCAAAAATTTCATTACTAATTAAAAGCTGATGTATTTTTGACTTAAATTCTGTAAGAATATTAACAAGTCAAAATGACACATAATATTTTTGGAACACACCATTTCTAAAGTATGAAAGCTACCACAATGCACTTTACAGAATATGTACACTACAAACTTATCATATAGAAGAGGTATTGCGTTCGGAAAAGCCCGTGCTAACACTCCCTTTTGAAAAACAAACTAATTCTACCCCTTGTCGACTCAAATAATGCAATAAAATTGTTTTCAGATACACTAATAAGTTTTTAAATTCGAGTAAATTACACACTACACTCACTTTACAAAATATGTACACTACAAACTCATATGAGGTATTGCGTTCGGATAAGCCCGTGATAACACTCCGTTTTGTAAAGCAAAACTAAAGCTTCTCCTTGTCGATTCAAATAATGCAAGATTTTTGTTGATCTATCATATCTAGGAAAATAAATCGTTTTGAAGAAATGAATTGCTCCTGCTGTATTTCTGTTGCTGTATTTCTTTGTAAGAGCATAAAATGCCGCCTCACTTTACTCGATTTATGCAAAAAATGCCGATTCTTTGTCGGCAATTTGCCGTCTCTTACATCAACAAAGGAGAGCGCGTTTTTTATGCCTCACTCAATTTCGCTCACCCTGTAGGTAGAGAGAATCCATTATCAAAAAATTTAATTGTTAATCATACTTTTATTATTTTACTTCACAGATTTCAACTACCGATGAAACTACATACCATCTTAACACCTTCTAATTAAATAGCGATGATTAAAATAGTTATTATAAACATAAATTTGTATCTAATTAATACATAAATATATTTCATGAACTACATAAATTGATAAAATACGAAACACACAATATTATGTATGAGGCCTAAAATGTTTGTACCTATACTTCCTGGAAAAATAGCCATGGCAAATTTTTGTTTGGGTTATAAAATTTCAGGAAGAATATTAATTTTTTTGCAAACAACAACTCGGCTCAGCCACATCAAAGAGATTTTCACAGCTGCACATTCGCCGTGCTCGTTCGGCAGCGGTATCATGTTGTCTCATTTCAATCTGAAACGATCATATGGATAAAGTGAAATAGAACGACCTACTATCTACATCTCATTCGCGCAGACTATTTTTGTAGCTCACTATTCTCTTCTAATCGCTACACTCGTATTGCGGTGAACGCTGGAACTATCGAAAAGAGTAGCGCGAAGATTAGCATGGCAATTTTCATTTTAAATTTGTTGGAAAGCTATGTTTTTTCATTGTAGTTTTTCGGCGGAATATTCAATTACGTTATAGTAACTTTTAAATTTCAGTATTTTATACCATATATTATTGTACAAATCAGATATTTTTATATAAATTTTCAAAATAAAAAAAAATTAAAAAAAACTGGAATAGTCAGTCGATAACGGACGTTGTTAATAATACAATTCCAAATTTATATCGTAATAGCTTTCATACTTACAAAATGATGTGTCCCAAATGTATTATGTGTCATTTTGACATATTAATATTTTTAATGGATTTAAGACAAAAATGAGCCAGTTTTTCATTGGCAATGAAATTTGTTCAACACAAGTCTTCTTTATTGTCCAAACTAAAAAAAAAATCAAAAAAATTTTTTTTTAAATTTTACCAACCCCCCTAGTCGATGCACCATTATAAGAGGAATAAATTTCCAAAATTTCAAAGCAATATGTTTAGTATTTTCAAAATGGTGTGTCCCAAACCAGTTCAACACCATATTTCCCCAGCCTTAACGATCTTAATATAAATCCTCTTACTTCATCTATACTTTTTGACAGTGGTAATTTTGTATTTTATTTGGAAATTTTGCAATGTTACTACACACACACAACATAATTAAGTATTTCACTTGGATTTAAAAAAAGAACCACTTCATCGCTTGAATGCAGTATTAGCAAAAGTCTAAATTTTGGAGTTTTGGGATTTTTATGTAATTTAATTTGCATTGATCATCTGCACCAGTGGTAGAAGTCTTATAAGTGCACCTGCTACAGTAAAGTCTCTTCATCCCTAAATATACATAATGTAACTCTTGGAGGTAGAGGGGGGGGATTCCATCAACAACTTTAGGAATCCGGAAACACAGGCTTAATTTCTTACATGAATTTCATAATAGGAAAAACCTCTTACCTCAAACTCCAGAGAGGTTTCATATTATTTGGATTGTGATGTGATCGTCTTTAGTGGTTAGGACACAATGAATACGTTGTGTTGAGTTTCGTAGTAACCTTGTTGGTTCGTAGGTGGTTTTCTGGTGGAGAGTTATATCTTAACTTATCTCTAGGCGCGAATGTCATAGCTACGGTTCTCAAAGTAAAATTTAGGTGTCTCAGAACGATCCGGGAACGCGCCTATCCTGATCTTGAGAATGGAAGTGATTTATTGTAGACTTTAGTTCCATTTCGTTTATGACGAATCTTTGTATAGTTGAGAAAGAGGAAAAGAAAAGAAAAGAGGGGATTGGTAGGACCCCTCCCCGCGCATTGTTGCTCGGGGCTTTCCGAACTGCCACACCCCCTTTCCAGGGAACTCGGTACTATTGCACAACTAAGGCGATAAGTAAAACCCATGTTCAAATCCTCATCCACTTTTGAGAAGCAAATTAAAAGCTTAGTAATAATCAAAAGAGATCTGGCCTTTGTATAGGTTTCCACCTGGTGGTGTGATGGATATAGTATCGAAATAAAGCATAAATCGGCGCCGATAAACCCAAAACGTGGGAAGTTTGTAGAATAAGATCTGACTGTACCGATGATGAGTTATGCCTGAAGATGGGGAAATAAAATCTCCGAAACTGTTGTAAGTACTCAAGGTGTTTTAATTCCTTTGCGCACATTGTCTCACAATCCCAAAGAAAGACATCTACCTAATATGTTATAATTCTATTAATATTATTATAATAGTTATTTGAATAAACATAAGTAGGTATACTTATTTTCACCAAAATTTTTATTTCTGAACGTAGCGAAAACATATTACTGTCACGTGAAATCAGTACCCTGAAGTTACCTTAATTATAAAGAACAGTTACATAATTCTTATAATTATCAGAGCAAACAGAAAAACATTCCCGTCTAAAATTTGAATTTTGTGATTCAAGCGACGACATATTATTGTTAATACGAAAATCGTATTTCCTCAATCTTTCTAGTAATTCTATCAACCTTAACTGATATTCCTCAAATCTTAGGCAGTGGATAACTATAACATCAAAATTTCAGTCATAATTCTGTTGAATTCACTTAAAGCTGTTTTGGTTCAAATGATGATTTGTTAACTCGATAAGTTCCTTTACGAGATGAAATTATTTGAATGATTTGACATATTTCATTTAAGATTATTGAAAATATCACAGGTATATACGACGAATTGGAAAATATACTTATTTGAGGGTTTATGATCATTTAATAGTCCAACTTTAGCAAATATTGATTTTGAATTTTCACGTAACGAAATAGAACAAATGAATAATTTTACACAACCTAGTTTTGATTTAAATATTTCATAATGACTTCAATAACACTGGCAAGTGATTCTATAGAATTTATATGAAAACGTATACTTTTAAAATTTGTATTAGTTTTAGAAATAATGAAAGACTCACATATATAAAATTTGAGCTTAATTCCTCAACCCGAAGTGGTATTTTTTTGTATTTCTAAAGGAATACCAGGACTGTTGGAAAGTTTTTTCATTCATAACTATTTCTCAAAACGACACAATTAAACTATTGTAGCGATCCCGTTTTCGCTAGTCTGGAATCGCGACCATATTAGTTGCTCATTAGGAGCGCTCACGGGTAGCACATAATTTAATGAGGATTAAGTTTTTTAAGGACCTCGGGCGCCACGCTATTTTAAAGAGAAATAACGAAACTTCGGTTTTTACATAAACAGACTCTATTAAATAAGCAAGCAAATATTTACAGTGGCAAAATAAAGAACAGACTTATAAAGAATCGGTTACGGATGCCTAAGTCTTTTAGAATTTAAAATAAATATCGAGTGCGATTGCGTGCGGTATCAGGACTTATAAAATAACTGCAATGGTTTTTCTTTCTTGGAACTTCGGTTCTTGATTAAAATAAAATTGTAGTTTAATGTTAACATTATTTTATTTTCCTCTACGTACGTTTCGCCATTTGGTTTCTCCGGAAGAAATAAATTTTAAATACAAATTAATAAATATTCTTTAAAAGGGGTTTGAAAATCAATTTTAAAAATAAGTACATTTCTTAAAAATTAAACATTAATTAACAATTTAACTATGAATAGTTTTGGTCTTGAAGTCGGTGTTCAGAAACACGTATTATGTTTTGGTTATTTATTTAATTTATTAGTAGACTATGATATTGAATATTTATATTTATTTATTTATTGTGATTAAAACACTTGGGATTATTTTCGGTGTTGGTGATGTTATAAAAGGTAAATTGGTTTGAGTAGCGTCATTACTTAGGTGGGCAATCATTTTCCCTCTTTCTCTGACGGCTTCGGATTGTTTAAAAACCGCTTGCCTCGGGCAAAGTTAAATCTGAAAAATTGTGTACCAGGTGTCCAAAAATTCTTTTTGTATATAACTTCTTTGAGGTTCCACTCCACGTCACTATTCGAATGGCTTTGTCCTTCTATTTTTGTCGTAAACAATCAGGGCTGGACACATTTGATTACGATTTGTTGTCTAAAATTTATAATATGCAACCATTTCATCAGTTATCTTTTTAAAGTACCTATTAACGTACTTACCTACTTATTTTTGAATGTTGTTATTAATGACATACAAGGAGTTTTTTAAACTTATTTGATAAATAATAATTCCTTAGGTACATGTGTTTGTCAAATATAAAAGGATCGGTAGAAAATACCTATTAACTTTTCTACAATATTTATTTTTATGTTGTTATCAACAACTTACAATTATTTCCTTTCTTCCTTAAGCTTACATGATAAATAATACATTACAATAAAGCAATCAATATACTTAAAAATAGAGATTGCAGTGAATCTTACTTAATAATAAACTTTAAAAAAGTCTTCTATTCTCTCTCCACACTTCGGACATTCCACTAAGTCACGAGCACAAGCGACGCAAGTCACTAAATGGCCACAAGGTAGAAGAACCGAGTCTTTGTCGTTGTCAGAACAAATTTCGCATGATACCGAAAAACATCTTTTATCTACCTTTTCTTTTTCGTCAGGTTTGGCAAAATTTAAGTATTGACAATTAGGATAAATTTTTGCGTGTTCTTTCCAAGGCTTGTATTCTGGTACCCAGTTTCGGATGCCACCACCACAATAAAAGCACACGGTGTTGTCGCGTATTCCTGTATAAAACAATCCACATTTGGCTAACTCTTCTGGTTTCTGCTTCAGTAAAGGAGGCCAACCTTTAAACGTTTCTAATCTAACTAGCATGCAGATCTGTTCGGGGTATTTAGAATCGTTTAACGAAAACCCAGGAGATTTGTGTGCAGTTCTGTCAGGAACGATTTTTCCATTCCACATTTTGCTACACCTTTAAATACTTAGAATGAACCAGCATTCATTTCACTTAACAAAAATGTGCAAACAAAGGAAAGATTAATTTTTAGGCTTGTATTTTTAGAATTTGATAAGACCTCGTTATCAAAATGCTAGAATGTAGATAATATCTACATGTTTTGGAATATTACTGAAGTACGTACTTTTCAATCAATAAAAAACCCTCATTCTGTCACTCACAAGACCCCTACAAATAGGGCACAATTCACAAGCAAAAGCACATTGAGGACAAGCTGCCAAATGCTTGCATGGCAAGAATAGAACAGTTCCCTCGTTCTTGAAGCAGATTTTACAAACTATCTTGTCGTTATCATTTTCTTGGCTAGCATTTCCAGAATTTGGCTCTTGCATTTTTTCTGGTTCTGACTTTATGGGTGAAACTTTATTCTGGACTTTCTTCACAAACTCATCTCCTTTGCAAGCTTGGACGAATTTGCAATTTGGATAAAGTTTTGCGTGCTCTTCCCAAGGATCATCGTTAGGCTCCCAATCCTTGAGTCCTCCTCCGCAGAAGAAACAAACTGTGTGGTCTCCTTTTCTTATGTAGAATAATCCAGCTTCCGCAAGGGCAAAAGGTTTTTGATTGAGCCCTTGTGGCCAATCTCTAAAGGTAATCAAGCGTTTGTCCAAAATGGCAAATTCACTGTACTTGGGCTTGTCATTTTCCTCCACTCTTTGCACATGCTGTACGTTGCTATATTCCGCGTCATGTTGGATAAATTGCGAGACAAAAGGGCAGAAAGGGCACTTGGTAACATGGTGCCTTCTAACGTCAGGAATTTGCCTTAAATTATCTATTTCTAGTCCACAGTAAGCGCAACGAATTTTGTCCTCTTCATTTGTGAAGTAGAAACCTTCTTTGGCTAGAAAGCTGGGGGTTAAATTGTGCAGGAGTTTCTTTTTAAACGAATTTTTCCGGCGTTTTTCGTCCTGGAAGATTTCTGTTGCCATTTTACTAATGCACTAAATAATATTATTTATTTTCGTTGTTCGTTTCCATTCTAATGTTGCCCGTAATCCCACTTGTTCTTACATTTTAAATTTCTAAAAAAAAGCAAATAGGATATTGTGATAACATTAAATTTAACGCACCATTTTCCCCGATAAGCTTTGCCCACGTGTACTGTAGAGGTACAATTATGCTAAACTGCCTAAGTTTTATTACCAGGAAAATAAATTAAACAAGATAAAGATTTATCAGCTCTTATCGACAGTA
Source organism: Quadriops clusia (assembly GCA_033557875.1). Taxonomy (NCBI): domain Eukaryota; kingdom Metazoa; phylum Arthropoda; class Insecta; order Coleoptera; family Hydrophilidae; genus Quadriops; species Quadriops clusia. The sequence continues at coordinate 7,624 of JAWQRP010002754.1, read as the reverse complement.
AATAAGGCATATGAGCATTTCAACATACATAGATTAGAAATGGATTGTAACGTGCGTAAAAACATTTAAACGATTTTATGTATAACTACTCGCGAACGTATCCGTTCTTCGAACAGGTTAGAAATCAGGCCCAATTTTATTTTCAAAATATAGGGAATGGCAAAACTATTAATGTATTTATTTATCGTAAGAAATTAATTTGTGGCAACTATTTAATAAATTTTGGTATGGGAAACCAGTTAACAGTTGACAAGTTGTCGCTTAAATTTTAAGCATAATAATATTAACTTTCGTTTACACGACTGTGTATGATGAATATAGGAATAATTGGGTTGTTTATTCAGTCAGACACCAGAATTGAATATCTATTTTCTACAATCATTCGACATTACTAAATTTGTACAATTTTCCTGTAGTATAGAGAAAATGTCAATAGAGTTCATTTGAAGCATGAAAACATCTATTTTGCAATGATTTATCTCTAGAAGTTTTGTCGAAAATGCTAAGAAATAACTGTCAATTAAGAAAGTAAAGAAAATAATTTCAGTTGTTATTGAAAACTTTGAGAATAAGGCAAACTGAAAACAATATAAATATACCTTATTTCAGCAAAATTCATATACGGGACTACAGCGAAACATTGTGCCAAATTAACGTAAGTTGCAAGTAAAAGATGTCTTTTATTAAAAATTTTTTTTTTTTTCTATTAGAACAATTGACACTTTGATGGCATTTTAAGTTGAAAACCATAAATTAACATTTTTCTATTTACGTGTATTACAATTGCCACTTTCATGACACTTTGAATTCAAAACATAAATTAATCTTTTTTCTATTTATTGCAACAATTGGTACTTTAATGGCACTTTGAGTCGTAAAATATAAAGTAAATACGCTTTTCTATTTATTAGAACAATTGTCACTTTGATTGCACTTGTGTTTATTCCTGCTTCTCCTCTTCTGATCAAGGTACTTTAATTATCAAAATGCCCAACCATCACATAGCAGTATTCAAAATGACCAGACATTGTGATAAATAAAGAAGTTTAAATAGGTATTAATTATATTACCCAATTCGTCTGGGTATTATTCATATGCCCTTATTAATCACTTTGTCCATAACATACATAAGGAATCACATAAGGGGAAAATGGACTGACTCGTTACCAACGGGTAGTGTGGCATTAATGACACCTAAGGGAAGCTTGACCATTGAAACTTTTAAAAAATTGCAGAAGCACTTAGAAAAATACAAGTCCTGACCCTTGTCTTCTCATTTTCAATGGTGCTAGATGTCATCTGATTTACTCCATTCCAACGACTGCAGATGAACTGGGTGTCATGTTGTACCTGCACCAGCAACTGGTGTCTTTCCCAAATTAGTACAACCGAAAAACCAGATGAAGAACTAATAGATAATGTAAATAAAGTATTTTTTTAAAAATCGATCAAAACTGCAAGCAAAAGTAACATGCTATCTCATGCAAGCCCCTGAAATAATGTCAAATTGAAACGTTTTCTGACAGTAGGAATTCTGAATCTGAATAAACGGGGTTACCTTATTGTTAGATAAATACAAATTTAAAAACATTTCATTCGATCAAATACTTAAGTAAATAGAATAAAAGAAAATGTTAATTCACTAGATAGGTCCGGAATATCGTCAACAAAACAAATTGTACTTTACTAATTGTGAACTGCTTTCTGGTACACAACTTTGAAAGGCTTGCTTGTTTTGTTTAACAACGAATAAAACTCTTCATTTTTGAACTTCTAATATAACCGTTAATAAATTCGTGGATGAATTCTTGCTCTACCAACGTCTGGTACTTGTAGATTCACTGTGGTTATAGTTTTTCTACAACCACTTATTACGTTAGTCTTCATTTATTAATAAGACTGTAAGGCATTTAACGTTTTCTTTGCCTGTGATACTAAACCATTTTGAACACTTTAATAAATTTGTTTTGGCTGCTGGTTCAGCCTTTTTCTGATTCTCAAAACTAATCTTAAGTTGAAAGCTATTTTGCGATGGATATTTATTTTAATAAGGGAAGAAAGATACACTTCTTGGTTAAATTATTATTATTTTTATTTGGCGACGTTTCGCTGTTCTAGGACAGCATCCTAAAGCCAATAGGTCAATCAACGGAATGTACCCCGTTCTTCAGCTAATCGCATCATATGATTCTATTTCATTTAAAAGGATCCAAGTTTTAAATTACAGTTTCATTTCGATATGATTTCTAAGTGTCTTTTAATGTGTTAATTTAAAATTTGGATCCTTTTAAATTAAATAGAATCATATGATTCAATTAGCTGAAGAAGGGGGTACCTTCCGTTAATTGACCTATTGGCCTGAGGATACTGTCCTAGCACAACAAACGTCGCCAAATAAAAATAATAATAATTACACCAAAAAGTGTCTCTTTCTTCCCTTATTGAATTTCTATTGAGGCTGTAGTGCTAAATAAATGATATTTATTTTATTCACAGAATCATCTTTTACGTATTTTTTATCATAGAAATGTTTGTGTCATTAATAGTTTCGATTGAAGCCTGAGGTTATTCTTCGATTCTAAGATGAACGATGAGAGTCATTTGTGAAAGAAAACGTTTTTAAGCCAATTTTAACAGGTGTTAAACCATTACTTGGTAGATAAACTTAAATGTAGTCATTATCTGGTTGCGACTGCATATCGACCAAGTCTACCTGGCATCTCGAGTTAATTTTTTAAAAGACCACTGGCGTAACAACAAGTCATTTTTTTGGTAGGTGCCTTTTGACTTTATTGTAGTATTTATCACATTCGCCATTAAAGTGTCATCCTGCCTACTTTTAGATCTCTTTCCGAATTAGGTCAAAGTTAATCGAAACTGGTTGGCCGGATTAAATATACAGCATGTAAGAAATATTTTTTTGCCAGTAGGAGGGGCCTAAATGTTGTTGTAGAGATGAACCTAACAAGGCACGGTGTTAACGTTAGCAACACTGCGTTCGCTCGTTTCACAAAATCGTGCATTCCACAACTGGTTAAATAAATAGCTGTTCTGGCTTCAATAAACAGAAGTTTAACAAAGTCATGAAAGTATTTCACTTCTTTCATTATCTACAACATTCTTATCAGACAATAGAATTGCGAATTTAGTTTACGTTCTTTCATAATGCTTAAATCATGAGTAAAGTGTAGGATCTTCATTATTTCAACATACGACGTTTATTGAAAACCCAGAAGTGTACATCAAGCGAATAGAAATTCAATTACTTCATCGTTTAATTTTAAAGAAGAAACAAGATATAATTACAAACATCACGGTTATGTCGGCCTGTATTCTTCTCTTCATTGTCAGTTCAGAGTTTATAATTATGACTAATAATTTGAATTACGAGTGTATTGTTTTGACCCCTCGGTTATGAATTTTGAAGGTAACTAAGGGTACCTATGTCTTTATAGTCAATTACCGAAAAATAAAAAAACTAAAGAAATGTAGTCTTACGTTCAATAACTTAGTCAGGAATACTTAGTATAAATTTGTTCTTTATTTTTAATGTCAATAAAACACCTTCAACCATTCCTGAATATTTTGTCTGCAGACTGCGCAATTTGTTAAAACTGGTGCGCAATCTGTACAAGCTACAAAATGGCCACAAGGTAAAAATACAACGGAACTTTCATTGTTCAAACATATTTTACAGCGCATCCTTTCCATGTTACTCGACATGATCGCCTCTTGTAAACTTGTCATGGTGTTTTTAACTTCTGTGGTACTATTAGAAGTATTATACTCAATTAAACTGCTACTCGAACCAGTACTCGTGCTGGGGTTAATATTTGTAGCAATGGGAGAATGAGAGCTGGTATTAGAAATAGAGCTTTTACTAGAACTAGCGTTATTACTAGAACTAGCACTATTACTAGAACTAGCACTATTACTAGAACTAGCACTATTACTAGAAGTAGCGCTATTATTAGAACTAGAGCTAGCACTAGCAGAAGTACCAGTAGAAACTGGTTGTAGAAATTTTTGTCGAACTCTTTTAATATAATCTTCCCCTTTGTGAAACTTAATAAATTCACATTCAGGATACCATCGAGCATGCTCTTCCCATGGAACATCTTCAGTCTCCCAATCTTTTATGCCTCCTCCACAATAATAACAGACGGTATGGTCGCCCATGCCTGTGTAATATAAACCACATTGACTAAGTTCTTCTGGTTTTTGCCGCAAGGCTCGCGGCCATAATCGAAAGGAATGTATCCTGTGACTTGGAATTGCAAAATCAGGATATTTTGGGTTTGTTAAACTAAAATTGGATGGCTGGTGTGCAACTACTGGCGGGTTTGGACCATCGTGTTGTATTCTTTGCGAAGGAAAAGATAGTTTCTGATCCATTACTTTTGGGTGTTTAACAGTTTGTGGATTTTGCCTTCCTTAAAACAAATTGATGTAAGTTTTATATATATGTTACTTATTTGTTACTTTTTAACTTACTTTCAAAATAGTTTGATTTATTCGTGAACGGCCTTGGGGTATTATGACTGAAAACTTGCAAACTACATATTTTACTTATTTCTGTGAACTTTCTGAAAGGGGTGTATTTGTAGATGTAGATGTAGAAGTAGCCGCAATGTTCGTAGATCCATCCCTTTTCTTTTTCTAAATTGATCAATGACCTAATGATATTTTTCTTCACTTCGTGTTCGTTTCTAAATCGTTTTTCCAGACACGCCATATGTGGAAATAAACTTACACTTCTTAAGGTTCACACATGTTCTGAACAAAAGTTATCTGCACTAGCAAATCTATTGTTTGATAAGATAAGTTAATTACTTTTAAGATAAGATATTAAATTTCATAGTAAATATTTCAGTGGTCTTTATTTCAAGAAAATTTGTTCTATTTTAACAGGCTATAATATTGTCAATAATAAACCTTCAACCATTTTTCTATGGGTTTCCTGCAGACAGCGCAACTAGTAATAGCTGGGGCACAATCCAAGCAAGCAACCAAGTGAGAACACGGAAGGAAAACCACAGCTATTTCGTTCTGCAGACAAATCTTGCAGATCGTCCTGTCGTTTACCACCGGTTCCTCAGTTTTCTTGGGCTCGCTGGCCAACGTGATATTTTCAAATTTACCCAAGACTTCTTCACTTATACTCTCGGAATTTCCCGTTGCACTATTGCGAACCTCTCCTGAAGCAGATCCAAAATAACGATCTTGAATAGACTGGATAAAGTCTTCTCCTTTATGAAGCTTTAGAAACTCGCAGGTGGGATACCACCTCGCATGTTCTTCCCAAGGGATGTCTTCTTCAACCCAATCCTTAATTCCTCCTCCACAACAGAAGCAAATAGTGTGGTCACTAACGCCTGCGTAGTACATACCAGCTTGGCTCAACTCTTCAGGTCTTTGCTTTAAAGCAATTGGCCACTGTCTGAACGAGTCGAGTCGTTTGGATAAAATTGCATAATCTGGATACTTTGGATTGCTTAGGGTTGGCATGTCCTTGGCAACAGGTCCATCTCTTGCGATCTTTGGAAGGTTCTGTTGTTTACGGTGGATATTCGAATGATTTTGGTGTTCAACTGGAGGTCCTGGGCCAGACAACATGGCAAATAGCCTGTCATAGACAGAAATATTTAAAACATACAATTGTAGAATAATAGGACTATTTTCTTCTGGGATTCATCAAAATATTGAGTTTTAAATCCAGTATTTTTATAGGTTAAAAATAGAAGTATTTGTATTACCTGTAAGCCTTTTGTTTTTAGGGGCCAGGCTGCAAGGAACCAATATTTGCCAGTTTATTGCATAACATAGTTTTGAAAAATGAATGACTAAATAAAGATACTCAATGATTCAAAAGAAAAACTTACAATTGGTTTCCTCACAATATGGTACAAAAAATCTTCAATCTGTACACTCTCACTCATTAAGGAGTTTGTGGTGTACCATCTTGTGACGAAATCAATTTGTGTTATGGTAATGTTTTAATTGAATCACGAATTTTAAAAATGGCTCATCTCGGAATTTTTTCCAAATGTATTTTTCCTACTTGTTCATATTGAGTTCTAGACTAATGCATTATGAACAGAAAGGACATTATCAGCCAACCTAAAAATTTTACTTTATTTTCCATGAAGAAATCACTCTCTCAATGATCGTCACTTTGTTACAGTTAAGCGCAAAATCAAGCGAGAAGATAGTTTGTTCACTCACCAACGGTATATAAATTTTATTCAAAGTACTTAGCACACAGATCCAGAAGTGTAATATGAAAGCTATCACCTATTCAGAGACCTTGTACTTCAAAGGGCGGACAAAATATAACTTCATAACTAAACCTTTGTCCGAAAGATGCTGCGGAGAAAATTGACAAAAAAGATAAGATTTGTTTTCAGGTTGTTATCATATTAATTAATTTTTTTCTTTTTTAATCTTGGACTTAGTTAATATAATAATTTATTTATTTTCTTTTCTTGGGATATAAAGTCCTTATTTTAATTAGAAAATGCTTTTACGTAAAACAATTTTATTTTAACTCAACTCGACGTTTCGATGTTTGTTCACATCTTTTTCAAGAGTTACATTATTATTACGGCATATGTCAAAATCTGAGGGACCTAATTAATATTTGAATCTTATTATCATTATTTTTACTGCGTATGTTTATAAGTTTCTTTGGATAAGATTATTGTAAAGATCGAATAAGTTCTCTACATCACGCCTATCATTTACAAAAATAAATAAATTGCTATCATATTATATTGACGTCTACACATGACGCCTACGCATCCCCTATATTAATAACATTGTATATTACGCTCTTTTAATTCTGTTTACTAGTTTATTCCTTATTAATTAGTCAGCGTCTAGACAAACTACGCGTTTCCTTACTCATCTTCTTTAGACAACAGTTTGAAGGTAAGGAACATATATATAAAGGAATATTTGCCTAATTTAAGTAGTATTATTGTAATAACAGTATCGAACTAGTATTGTAACAATTACTCAAGTCTAGCATCGAGCTAATGTAATAATTAAACAGTTCTGTTACAAAGTTCCACCAGTGTTAAAAGATTATATTTAAAAGTTATATTATAAACATTAAATTAATAATAAAATTATTTGTAAAGTTCCAGTGCAGAAAGAACCTACTTAAAAAGCTTCCAAAAGTATTAAGTGTTTAATAATAATAAGTTCATGTAAAAATTATATTAATTAACAATAAATTGTTTCAAAAATAAGTGTTACGTGTATCAACACATAACTAGGTGTGACCTTTTTTCGAGATTATCTTTTATTCCGATAAATTGGGAGAAGTTTTATGCTGTCCAATTTTTTGGTAACCTAATGGAAAACGAGGTATTTGTAAAAAACAAAAAATTGTTATGCGAGCATTCCCAAAATAGAATCAACAAACATAATTGCCGTTGTAACGTACGTACGTACGTACGTCCGTCGGTAATTTTCCCATTTTAAGGAATATGGTTTCTATGGTGAATGTGCGTTGATGGTTGCGCCACTATGAAAAAGTCGCATTTTAAAGAACATCAATGAGTTTTGTAAGGGAGAATGTAAGTACTTGCATCAACAAATTAAAAAGCAACGAAATAAA
>JAWQRP010002753.1:0-14779 GCA_033557875.1 Quadriops clusia | reverse complement strand
AGCAATTATATAACTTTTTGTATTACTTTAATATAATAAGATTGCTTTATAACCTGCGCCTATTTGGGGTATATAAGCGTTATATAAAGGTCGAATAAACGTTTTCAAGACATTTTTATAAAACTTCTGGTTTATTAAATTGTTGAGAAAACGTTTTCTCAGCTATTATATAACTATTTGTGCTACTTGGGTTGTCTAAGTTGCACTCCTAATCTTTGTTTACTTTGTCCTATTTATTTATATGCACATCCTTTACAATTCATTTCATAAACAACTCCACTTTTTTGCATGTTAGGTATTGGATCTTTTAAATTTGTAAAATATTTTTTAATAGGATTTTTGTTACAAAATGCTATTTTGAAGTCATATTGTTTAAATAAATTTGTTATGGTAGATGATAATCCTTTAACGTTTTTTAGAGCTTTATTTATTATTTTTGGTATATTATTATTATTTTAAAAATTCCGTTTTTCCCCGTGTAACAACCGGCCATGATCTCTCTATTACTTCTATTGCCATGTACCTATACCGTTGTGTTGGCATTGTTCGGAAAGAAGAGTTCGTTCTGATGAACCTAAACTTTCCTGATACGGTCCTGTCCGGGCAGCAAGTGTCCTGCCGCACCGACCAATTCACCGCACAATGCTTCAATAGCTTTAAATTGAGGTGGGAAATTCTCAACGGTTGCCGATATGCCCGATAAATATAGCATGGAGTTTTATACGATGTATTTTTAAATTGCGGTTCTATTTTTAGAAACGCGAGATATAAGGGAATACCGCTATTGATAAATAAATGCAATATCGGTAAATTTACGTAACATCTATGTAACATGATTCGGAATGCGCACTGATGTGATTCTTTATCTCAATAGAAATGATTAATGTGCACTTATGTGAAATCATTGAATATACAGTGAAACCTCGATTTATCGATCTCGCAGGGATTTCGTTAGGATATACGATTATCGCGGGATAACGATCATTGCGGACTAATATGGACAAAATAGATATAACTACTAACGTGTTAAAAAAACTTATTTTTTTGTAATATAATATAAATAGAGTAGAATTCAATTTATCCAAATTGATGTTTGTCAGACCTGATCTGAATAATCAGAAATTTTGATAAACGAATCAATAACTCAATATAGCCGCGATTGTGCTAAATGTTTAGAGGCTTTAAAGCCCTAGATATTTGTACTTTTCACTCATTTAACTGTCTTATCTCCTTAACAGTCTTATTTAAAGCCCTAGATCTTTAGTAGGTCTTCAATTTTTAACCTTGTATGCTATAAAAATTTATTGAATCCTTTAATGCATTGATTCGAATAACTAATGATTCGAATAACTGGATTTCGAATAAATGGAGTTTTGCTTTTGTTTTTTCCAACGAGTTTCGTGACCTAGGTCGCTTCTTCAGGCGTTTAGTTAATTTTTTTTTTAATTACAAGATTTACAAATTAAACAATTCTAGGAATACACTTTCATTTCAAATTAAAATTACATACTGCAACTAATTTAAAACGTTAATTTAATTTGACTACATTGTGGATGAATAAAGATTACTAAAATTTTTATATAAGTTAATACAAACGTTCTTGTTTCTGATGTATTAGCTTATAAAAATTTAAGTATTCTTTATTCATTCAGAATGTAGTCAAATTAAAATATCTTTTTCAATTAGTTATAGTTATAGTATGTAGTTTTAATTTGAAATGAAAGTGTATTTCTAGAATTATGTTTAATTTGTTTATCTTCTAATTAAAAACAAATTTAACTAAACCCCTGAAGAAGTGACCTAGGTCGCTTTTGTTCGTTAAGAATTATTACTTTGAATATAATAAAATCTATTTTCATTTTTTTTTTAAATTCATATTTATTTTCTTGACCCGACATTTTTTTTGATATTTAATTTTCTTTGTGTTACTTGGGTCTATTTGATATAAAATTCGTTATTTAATTTTGAATCTTTTATTTATCTCAGCTGACGTTTCGCCAGAAAATGTTGGGAATATACTAAAGTTAGGACCGGGGTTTAACCTACCGTATCAGGAACAAAGAAAAGTTCCAATTTTTGATATAATTGTAAACGTAGAACAAGGTATCAATTTTAATGTTAAAAATATAAATACACAAGAAATAATTAGGAAAAAGATTGTTAATTCTATTATAACACAAAAAAAGGAATGATAAAAGTACAAAAATAAAAAATCATTCAAATGAAATGATTAGCAAAGAAAACATTCAAAAAACAAAAAAATCCATCAAGAATAACCCTGAAATCTACATAATGAAAGCTGACAAGAGCAATAAAACGGTAATAATTAAAAAAGAAAAGTATAAAGAAAAAATGACAGGCTTACTAAAGAAAGGAACAACTTATAAATTACTCAATAAAGATGAAACAAATAATATACAAAAAAGAACAAATGAAATAATAAATGAAATGTTGGAACAGAATATGATAGAGGAAATAGGTTATAAAACATTAAAAACATTAAATGGTACCTCACCCAAAATGTATGGCATGATTAAATTACATAAAACAGGATACCCAATGAGACTGATTGTCAGCTTTGTAAACTCACCCACGTATAATTTAGCAAAATTTTTAGCGAATAAACTGAATAGCATAACAGGGAAAACAAAATACAACGCAAAAGATTCATGGAATTAAAAAAAATTATAGATAAAGTAAATATACCCCAGGAACACAGTTTGTTTTTATTAGATGTGGTTTTTTCGCTTTATATAAATGTACCGAGAGACTTATTAAAAAGAAGCATAGAGAAACACTGGGACAACATTCAGAAAAACACAAATTTAAATTTAGACAAATTTAACAAAGCAATGGACCTGTGCTTAGATGCTACAACATTTCAATTCAACGGAGAGTTTTACAGACAGATAGAGGGGTTACCAATGGGGTCGCCCTTCTCAGCTGTTTGCGCGAACTTGGTGCTGGAAGACCTGGAAGCAGAAGTGTTGACTGAAGTAGGACAAACGATCGGTTTCTATAAAAGATACGTAGACGATATTTTGATAAGTGCAGAAGAAAAAGATATAAATACAATTTTAGACAGATTCAACCAGTATAACAGTAATTTAAAATTCACTTTAGAAAAGTCAAGAGATAATTGCTTAAACTTCTTAGATATGCCCCTTTATAAAATTATTAACGGAATAAAGACAAAATGGTATATAAAGGAAGTTTGGTCAGGGAGATATAAGAATTATAAGTCAGAATGTGATGAAAGCTATAAACATGGGGTTATTAAAAACTTAGCAGACAAAGCAATAGAGTTAAGAAATCCCCGAATTTAAAAAAGAGACAATAAGTAAAGTAAAGGAAACATTATATATTAACAATTACCCAAAAAATATAGTCAACAATATAATAGAAGAGAGGATAAAGAAATGACTATAACCCGCATAAATTTAACAAAGACTGGGGGAATGAAGAAAATGGAAAAGTAACATTCATTTCCAATACCTTATGTAAACAAATTAACCAATAATATTAAACAGAAACTTAAAAAATATAACATTAACATAGTGAGTAAGAATCAAAATTTAACTAAGCAGTTCTACAGTACGATTAAGGATAAAGATATGATAGGTAAAAAGTCGAATGTAGTTTATAAAGTCGAGTGTAATCAATGTGAAGGCATATATATAGGAGAAACAAAACAATATTTGCAGACAAGAATGAAGCAACATGGTAATACATGCAGAAAGAGTTGATAATGTTAAAATTTTAGAAAAAGAAAATATTTGGTACAAAAGAAGAATTTTAGAATTTTTAAATATTAAACATGAAAAATTTTCAATTAATTTTAAACAAGATACAAATAAATTTATAACCAAATTATTAAAAGTACTAAATAACTTTCATATTCTTATTTTTATTATTTTATTTTAAGTGAAACTAATTTTTTATTATTTTGTCAATTAAAATAAGAAGAAATTTCATAAAATAATTTGTCAATGAGGAAATTTCAAATTTTATAATCTTTTATAATCTCCTGAAGAAGTTATTATTTTATAACGAAATGTCGAGATAAAAATATAAACATATATTTCAAGGTTATTTTTTCTCGACCATGTTTTAATTTTATTAGGTTTTTTCATTTCTTTAGTTTTTTAGGTTAATTAAAAATTTAAATTTTTAAAAAATGAATTTTATTGCATCTTCTTTTCATGTCCGGACGTTTCAGGACGGATTTGCCCCTTCTTCATCAATTAAAATTTAATATTACATTCCAAATTGAAATTAATATAATTCTAAGATTTTACTGTTCCAAACAGAATGTAGTCCGTATAAGTAGGAAAGAAATTCAGAAAAAGCTATAAACAGTATAATCTTAAATTATATTAATTTCAATTTGGAATGTAATATTAAATTTTAATTGCTGAAGAAGGGTCAAATTCGTCACGAAACGTCCGGACATGAAAGGAAGATGAAATAAAATTCATGGAGAAGTAAGCGGAAGGAATATTTACGAATTTAAAAGTCATGTGCTATTGAACGCTCTTAAGAGATGTAGTGAATTGTTAATTTTTTACAATGTACTCCAGAACAAACCCGCAAAAGACGGGCGAAACGTCAGCTGAGATAAATAAAAGATTCAAAATTAAATAAGGAATTTTATATCAAATAGACCCAAGTAACCCAAAGAAAATTAAATACCAAAAAAAATCTATTTTCCAAATTATTGGGTAATTTCGGGTTAGTTTGGGAAAACATTTCTTGTCTGTACAAATTTATACCCGTCAGGCTGTATATTAAACAATAATAAACGGCTGTAATAAAGAAGTATTATTAAGTTTTTGAAGAGTATCAAGACTGTTAGAACGAATAATGCGATAAAACATAAAAAGACAAACGATAAATACGGTTTTTAATTACATTTATTGCAGATGCATTTGTCGGAACATTGGGTAAAAGACGATATGTGCGGGGAAACGAAACCCGCGGAACCGAATAACCGAGGTTTCACTGTATATTCATATATTGAACGGTGAAACGTACTTGAGTAACCGCAGCACTTAGGCAACCATAGTTGCAATTACACTTTCAAAGTACATAAGTAACACATACATTGCACATACCTAGTTACTTATAAGCCTATTTATTTATAAACCGATTTATTTATAAACATACAAGGTATTCGCTGCAAGGTGTAAGTGTAACCTTAGGAAAAACACTCAAAGCCTTGCGCGTTCATTATCACAGTTGGCTTGAGCTCAAAAAACGTTTTCTCGGTCACGCGACTGTTTCCGTTTTCAATATTTTCACTGGGGAAACAAACGGGTGCCAAAAAAAAACTAATGAAAAAACAAAATTCCTTATGTTTACATTAGCAATTTGTAGTACTAATAATTTTTAATCGTTTTTAAACATTTGTCTTAATTACTTTTAAATAATAATTTTTAATCGTTTTTAAATATTTATCTTTGTTTTTAAATAATTATCTTTGTTTTTAAAGTAACATCGTACTTTATTACATCTCGATTTTTAAAATTTTCTATAGAGAAATGTGAAGCTAAGGCCCCAAAACGTTGATTTATGAAAAAAATTTCAAGGACGGCCGGTAAATAAGGGCGTAATTGTAGAAAATAGAAAAAATCCTAACCTTACTTTTAAGTATTATTTAACTCATTTTCAAGCTTTAGCACATTTTTATGACGTTTTCGTGTCCGAAGTAAAGTTTAACCTGACCTAACCTAACCTGACCTGACCTGACCTAACCTAACCTAACCTAATCTAACCTAACCTAGTCTAATCTAACCTAACCTAACCTGACCTAGTTTAACCTGACCTAACCTAACCTAACCTAACCTGACCTGACCTAACCTAACCTAACCTGACCTAGTTTAACCTGACCTAACCTAACCTAACCTAACCTAACCTGACCTGACCTGACCTAACTTAACTTGACCTGACCTAATCTAACCTAATCTAACCTGACCTAACCTAACCTGACCTAATCTAACCTGACCATGGGTACAGTTGGGTTGGGTTAGAGTAGATCAAGTTGGGTTAGATCAGGTTAGATTAGGTCAGGTCAGGTTAGGTTAGGTTAAACTAGGTCAGGTTAGATTAGGTCTGATTAGGTTAGGTTAGGTTAGATTAGGTCAGGTTAGGTTAGGTCAGGTTAGATTAGGTCAGGTTATATTAGGTCAGGTTAGGTTAGGTCAGGTTAGGTTAGCTTATATAAACCCACTTTAGTCGATTTCAAGCAAAAATTTTCATTAATTCATTTTCCCGGGCGAGCGTACGTGAACCAATTTTCTTATTGTTAAATTATAAAAAGTTTGATGACCACTTGCTATATTACATGTTGCTTCTAACCTTTAAGAACGCATCCAATGAATTTTAAGGAAACCAATGTAGTAGTAGTAGGATGTTTTTAAATAATTATTATTCCCTCACGGTTAATATAATTAATTGCTTTTTATAATATATACTTAATAATAGTAGATACTTAAAAATAAAACCCAGAAGTAATTTACTAAAAACAACATTTTATTTTCCACTTTAAAAATAGTATTCTCATTAAACAACATTTCTATTTGGTATAAAAAATATCACAATTGCTTCTTTTCCTACAAAGTTACTTTTAAATTATTACAATATAAATTAAGCATGAAATGAAATAAATATTTACACTCTAGGCATGACTATGTACATGAACACGATGGACGATCTTAATACTGTGCGCTACGGTAATGGTATAAATACAGGGTTCAGATCTATCAATTAACCTATTCAGTCTTCTGGCGTAGCTGAGCTTAATAGGAACATCTCGTTAAACGACCGCGTCATTCGTATTCAATTTTAATGGTTCTAATACTTCACTGTCATTTGGCTTAATGTCGGATTTTATGTGCGATGGAAATAGCATGTTGCCATCTGCCACCTTTCTATTGGAGAAAGGGGTCTTGAAGTCCATCGTCACCTTATCCTTGTCTCTCAATTTCTTGACGATCTTCCAGGTGCCGTAAGAAACCAAAATCGTCAAAATAATCACCAGAAAAACTATAGGTATCCAGAAGGTTCCACCTTCTGGTTCTTCTTCACTTTCTTCATTTTGTTCGTGAGAAATTGTAGTGGTCGAACTCTTTGTTATGATGTCGAATGACGAGGTACTGAATTCTTGTTCTTTTTCTGTTGTTGTCTTTTCTCTTAATTTGAGTAGTGTCGATGTACAAGAACGTCCATCTTCATGTAGTATTGTGTTCTCTGGGCAAATGCACTGGGGTGTAGGGATGTGTGCTTCACCTGCAAGATTAGGCTTTGGCAAGCACATAAAGGAACATTTTAGTTCTTGGCACGAATTCTTAACACTGGGTTGTACGTAGGGATGATATACTTTGAGGCTCATGGGATTAACGTGCGCTTCGATGCCATCTACCCTCTCGACCGTTCCCCCATGAAACTTGTTTGTTCTGAAGATGGCAGCGTTATCCCAGTCGCCCCAATAAACGAAATCTTCGAATGTAGTCACGGAAAATGGATGTTTTAAGTATGCAGAGGAACTGAGAATTAATCTCCTAGCTTTACCATCGTAATCACTGGAGAATATTTGGTTTAATTTAACATCAGACCAATAAATTCTTTTATTTTTTATTTCTACACTTATTCCGTTGGGCCATCCTATCCTGGTTAGAACGATACTTTGCCTAAGCGAGCCGTCCAAACCAGCCTTTTCAATTTTGGGGAAATTTCCCCAATCGGTCCAAAAGATCCAACCATTTATTGGGTCCACGGCGATTCCTCTAGGGGAATCCAAACGTTCGTCAATGAGCACTTTTCTTTTGGATCCATCGAAGGAAGAAACTTCAATTGTACTCTTCTCCTTGTCGGCCCAATAAATATTCCTATGTACCCAATCCACAGCGATGCTTTCCGCGGACACTCCGCTTAAAATTTCCTTCTCAGAGTTATCCGCCTCTTTTCTAAATATTTTCTTCAACGTGATGTCACTCCAGAATATCAAATTTTCAGCGAATGAATAGTCCAGGCCTCTACCGGAAAGCAAGTTGCTCTTTATTAATGCAGTTGGTTCGTAATTTAAAGATATGTTTTTAATATTCTTAGCGGTGGCCAACAAAAGAGAGGGTGAGCCACCCTTAGCGTGGCACTTCGAGGAATCCCTCGGATCTTTTATGTACCCTTCCTCGCACTCGCAGGTATACGATCCGTCGGTGTTCACGCATTTTTGAGAACACCTTCCAGGTAGTTCGCATTCATTAACATCCACGCAAGTCGTTTCGTCTATGAGTCTGTAGCCAGGGTCGCATCCGCAATAATGCCCATCTTCAGTAATTATGCAGTTGTGGGAACATTTTTCACAATCGGGGTTTTCGCACAGCTTTTTCTGCTCTATACTGATAGCCGAGCACAAATGCTTGTTCTTGCAGAGCTCTCCCAAAGGAATGCATAAGTTGCGCCCGCAGTCAAAATGAGTTTTAGAATTGCATTTCTTCTTTTCCCCGCAATCGATTTCATCGGAACCATCTGAGCAATCTGGAGATCCTGTGCACTTGAGGAAGTGCGGAATGCATGTCCCATCGGAACATTGGAAATTCCCGGGGGCACAAGAAGAGTTCTGGCACAATTCGGGGGATTCGTCCAGGCCATTATCACAGTCACGTGTGCCGTCACATATCCAAGGTTGGTCTAAGCACGTGTCATCACGTGCGCACTCCTCGACGTTGATGTTACAGTTGATCCCGCTGGTGATGGTTTTGTTGCAACCTTCTTCGTCAGAGTTGTCAAAGCAATCGAATTCCCCATCGCATCTCCAAAATTTGGAAATGCACTCGCCGCTCTTGCAGGAGAATTCCCTATTGGCATCGCAGATTTTCGCGGGGCACCCTTCTTCGTCCGAATTGTCGCCGCAGTCATTGTAGGAATTGCATTTTAAGTTATCGGCGATGCATTTACCATTGTTGCAGGTGAAGTCTTCGGTCGCACAGTCGATCTTGCAAGCCCTTTCGTCGCTGCCGTCCGAGCAATCTTCCTTCTTGTCGCACACCCAACTTTTAGGGATGCATTCCTTCAGGGAAGTTTCGCACGTAAACTCGTCTTCTTCGCAAGGTTTAGAGTAACACTTTTCCTCTTGTTCGTCCCATTCGTCGCTGCAGTCTTTCTGGCCGTCGCACAGCCAGTCCCTAGGAATGCACAAACCGTTCCCGCACTTAAATTCGGATTTTTCACAGCTCTTCTTCTTGGAGCACAAGTTGTATTCCTCGTCCTCTCCTCCGTCGCAATCCTTTTCACCATCGCACACCCACGGGTAAGGCACGAATTGGCCACCGCTGCCACATTGAAACTGCCTCAAATTCTTCGTACTGTTATTCAACAGCGGCAAAGTGTAATTAAACAAATTGTTGTCCGTAGGGTTGTTCCCGAAATGCACGGCCTTCGAGAAAATAACCGGCAAGAAGATAATGAAGAGGTAGCCGACGCTGAACTTGATCGACTTATTCCACATTTTTCCCATAAATTAGTTCTATTTATAAGTCCCCGAGAAAGTATTTATGCAAATTCTCCAAGTGTGCTAATCGAGGACGCTGCGAGCATGCTGCACGTCGAAAGTTCAGCAGTGGACTAAGTTAAAAATTCGAAGGAGAGTACTATTAATGAAAGGTGGCATACGCATACGCGAATACACACCGGTCTGGTGATAAACGTGGTTGGCCTGTGAGTGGTCGCCCAATATCACGCCATTCAACGAGGCATTTTAATAGCTCACTGGTACGAGGAACCAACTGGTGACGTAACTAGACTCTATAGACGGCGCACACTGCTGCTCACCGTCCGACGCGATGGCCTTCGTTCTACTATTTCAACTGACATTCTGTGCAGCAGCGACTTCGTGAGTCAGTCTTGCTTACGTAGTGCATTGACTTGACTGGATGTAGAATGCTCACTCTTGCAGGGTCGGCGCCAGCCGTCAGACCACGTAGACTAACGCCTATCTGTGCACATAGATAAATACACGTCGTTATTCCTCTTCTCCCCTATTCCTAATCTCTGCAACTTTTTGTCACATCGCCTCGCAAGAAGCATTTGTTGTAATTATCAATTAATTCTTATTATCAAATTATCATACGAACTTTTTTTTGTGATGACTAACCGCCTCAGGCTAAATAACCACTGGACGTGCATATTATAAAATACATTTGTTTATTTTCTAAAGGGGTAGCAATAAAACGAACGCTCATATTTTATTAATTTAAATGAATTCAGTGATTTGGATAAACCTTTTAATTTGAAACCGCATTTATCGTTTGTATTTTCATGTTTTAGTCGTTCTAACAGTCTTGATACTTTTCGAAAATCAATGCCTTAAAGGATTCAATTCATTTTTATAGCAGAGGTAAAAGATTGAAGACCTACCAAACAACGAGGGCTTTAAATACAGTTAAACCAGTGAAAAGGTTCTAAAGATCTAGGGCTGTAAATACGACAGTTAAATTAGTGAATATATAAGGCTTTAAATAAGACAGGTAAATTAGTGAAGACAGACCAAAAATCTAGGGTTTTAAAGACAGTTAAAGAAATAAGACAGTTAAAGGAGTGAAAACATACCAAAGATCTACGGCTTTAAATAAGACAGTTAAAGGAGTGAAGACGTACCAAAGATCTACGGTTTTAAATATAACAGTTAAAGAAATAAGACAGCTAAAAAAAAAGCCAGTTAAAGAAATGACAGTTAAAAAAATAAGACAGTTAAAGGAGTGAAAACATACCAAAAATCTGCGGCTTTAAATACAACAGTTAAAGAAATAAGACAGCTAAAAAAATAAGACAGTTAAAGGAGTGAAAACATTCCAAAGATCTGCGGCTTTAAATAAGACAGTTAAAGGAGTGAAGACGTACCAAAGATCTACGGTTTTAAATACAACAGTTAAAGAAATAAGACAGCTAAAAAAATAAGCCAGTTAAAGAAATAAGACAGTTAAAAAAATAAGACAGTTAAAAAAGTGAAGACGTACCAAAGATCTACGGCTTTAAATAAGACAGTTAAAGAAATAAGGCAGTTAAAGAAATAAGACAGTTAAAGAAATAAGACAGTTAAAGGAGTGAAGACGTACCAAAGATCTACGGCTTTAAATAAGACAGTTAAAGAAATAAGGCAGTTAAATAAATAAGACAGTTAAAGAAATAAGACAGTTAAAAAAATACGATAATTAAAGGAGGGAAGACGTATCAAAGATCTACGGCTTTAAATAAGACAGTTAAAGAAATAAGACAGTTAAAGAAATAAGACAGTTAAAGGAGTGAAGACGTATCAAAGATCGAATAGTTCTTTTCTTGGACATATATTATAGATTATTTAATTTTGTTTTCTTGGGTATTCTGTCCTTGATTACGACGAAATGAAAGTGATGATTGTTAGATTTACATCATTTTATTTATTCATTCTAGACCTGACGCGTTTCGCGAATAATTTGCTTCTTCAGAGGCCATATTACATATTATAAAAAGACATTACAATTTTAATCTGAAACAAAATGCGTAAAAAAGGTTGATTACATATCCAACCGTAACATGAACTAATACGTAATCAACCTTTTTTACGCATTTTGTTTCAGATTTTAATTGTAATGTCTTTTTTTAATATGTAATATGGCCTCCGAAGAAGCGAATTATTCGCGAAACGCGTCAGGCCTAGAATGAATAAATAAAATGATGTAAATCTAAAAATCATCACTTTCATTTCGCCGTAATCATGGACAGAATACCCAAGAAAACAAAATTAAATAATCTAATAAAAAAAAAGTATCAAAGATCTACGGCTTTAAATAAGACAGTTAAAGGAGTGAAGACGTACCAAAGATCTACGGCTTTAAATAAGACAGTTAAAGGAGTGAAGACGTACCAAAGATCTACGGCTTTAAATAAGACAGTTAAAGAAATAAGGCAGTTAAATAAATAAGACAGTTAAAGTAGTGAAGACGTACCAAAGATCGAGGACTTTAAATACGACAGTTAAAGAAGTAAGACAGTTAAAAAATAAGACAGTTAAAGGAGTGAAGACGTACCAAAGAGGTACGGCTTTAAATAAGACAGTTTAAGAAATAAGGCAGTTAAAGAAATAAGACAGTTAAAAAATATGACAGTTAAAGAAATAAGACAGCGGCTATATTGAATTATTGATTCGTTTATCCGAATTTCTGATTGTCCGAATCAGGTCTGACAAACATCAATTCGGATATATGAAGTTCTACTGCAGTAATATAATATTACAAAAAAAACGTTTTTTTAACACGTTATTACTTATTTCTATTTTTTCCGTATTAGTCTTTAATGATCGTTATTCCGCGATAATCGTTTTCTCTAACCGTTCCCTGCGAAAACGATAAATCGAGGTTTCACTGTATTTGATTCAAATATTTGAAATGCAATAAATCTACACTTGTATTTTGAATAACCAAGTAACTCGATTTATAAGAAAAATAAGTCCACAATTGAAGGGGTTAGTTGGAAATAGGTGTAAATCCAAAATTGATGAAATATAACTTAAATCAGAATTTGAGTTTAGTTTTCAGTTTCAATAATAAGTAGAGAAATTACTCTCAAAGTTTTGTCCAGTTATTGTTTTTTATCCGCGATAAAAGTTTTAAACTGTTCGCTTGAAAAACCTCAAAATTGGTCTTGCACAACTTAGTAACCACCCCTTCAATTGGAGCTTAACTTCTTCTCACAAAAACCTATTTATTTAAATATTCACGACAGGTACAAAAATATCTCTTACAATATGAATTTTGGTAAGATTAAGATAATAACGAGATCTCAATCCTACGCAAAAATATCTAATATTCGTTTTAAGGTATGGCTAGCTGCCTCTTTAAGTACAGTAAGCAATCACACCATACGTTGTCACAACAAGAGCCTTGCAACATTTTTTTTTGTGAAAGATGTGTACTTGTAATTATTTATGAATTTCAATTCACGGTATGACTAGTGCCTCTCTTCTAGTTTGCTCAGAGCTTATTCTTGGTCACCACCTAGCGGTTTTGTACGATAACTATCTATTTGCAATCGTTGATTGGTAGAGCGGTGTGCGTCATACTTTTAAAATTTTCAGATTATTGATATCCTTCTTTCAACAATTGATAGGTTTATAATTCTATCAGTTGTAGTGAAACACACTAATGTCTGTCCTGATTCTTTCAATGTCTATCGAACCAATCACCATTGGTTCAATAACTGTTGAAGGGATATTGATCGTTCTATAGAAACCGGACTTAAGAAAAAAGTTTAGATCCTAGACAAGATAAAACAGAAAAGAAGTAACTTGGTATAGTTACTTGTTTTAGCTACTGAACGTGTCTAAATATGTAAATATGTAAATCTATTATAACAAGTGTAGTAAATAAAATATATTTCAAAATTATCTAAAACTTAAGATTAAAAAAAGTGTATTTTCTGTGTCATATTATGAATTTTATTACGAACATGCCACCGCACCGAGCAGAATTAATTCATAAACAGAATAGATAATAGCCACGCTTGCGAAACTTAATCGCACGAGTTTTTGACGTCCTAGCATTAACAATAAGTAGGCAACTCGTAAAAAAGCTCATTAACTCCTCGCCTCATTTTATTATTTGTAATTCTATGTTTTGTTGGTAAACATTAAATTTCTGACGTCAGTTAATCAGACACGTAAACATATCTTCTGGATATTACAGTAATCTCTCTATTCCCGCAATTAACTTTTTAACTGGAAGCAATAAATAAATATTATTGACTCACTCGCCATATAGTGGCGTGATCGTACGTCACCAACCAAACCCACAACCAAGAGAGGTGACTTACAAAAATTGGAGCTAATATCATACATTATATTGGTCGCTCACGTACCTAATTATTGGCGCCGTGATGTAATTATTATTATGTAAGTTGATGCTGCGCTGCATATTTTACAGGAACTAATCTACATTATGTAATATGTATTGATTGAGAAATAATAACATCATTTGTGTTTATATTCGAGAATGTTGGAGTGAGTTAAACTACGACTTGATAATTTCATCAACCATGCAAACGATACAAATTAGTTATCACGCGCATATTTCAATAAATCGTACGATTCTTTTCAGCGAATTTTGATAAGATTAAAATGATGATAATGCATTAATTTTATGTAGTTTTTCGAATTCAAGTACACGCATAATTTGAAATATTTACTATCGGATTAGTAATGTGATTGCGTACAACCGCTCTTACGAATACAAGTACAGTAGAAACTCGATTAACCGGCCCTCAGTTATACGGATTCGCGATTATCCGGACTACCAATTGTATTAAACGTACCGACAATTGTATTGCCGACTACCAGACCAATTGTATTAAATGTACCGACAAGTCATATTTATGCAAGCATGAACGTGTCGGAACTGGCATCAACCCGCCCGCGCCCCGCCAATGTACCGACAAGTCATATTAGTCACAAGTCATATTTAGTTATCAATTACTACTGACTCCGTCCTGACGTGCGTGTCTCGACTACATATTGTATTTAAAAATGTCAAAGCGTAAGAGAGTGATGTTATCCCTTAAAGACAAATTAAATATTATTGATTCATTAAAAAAAGGAGAAACCGGTCGCAAGTTAGCCGATAAGTATGGTGTAGGTACTGTAACGGAACCAACCTACCGATTAGGCAACCAAATGCACTCGCAATAATTAAAACTAATAGACGAATGACATCATCTAGGAAAAATGATTTCTGCCAATATATCGAACCGGACC
>JAWQRP010002752.1:0-14781 GCA_033557875.1 Quadriops clusia | reverse complement strand
AAACAGTTAAAGAATTAAAAACACTTAAAGGATTAAAAACAGTTAAAGGATTAAAAAGACTTAAAGGATTAAAAACAGTTAAGGATTAAAAACACTTAAACGATTAAAAACAGTTAAAGGATTAAAAACACTTAAAGGATTAAAAACAATTAAAGGATTAAAAACAGTTAAAGAATTAAAAACACTTAAAGGATTAAAAACAGTTAAAGGATTAAAAAGACTTAAAGGATTAAAAACAGTTAAGGATTAAAAACACTTAAACGATTAAAAACAGTTAAAGGATTAAAACACTTAAAGGATTAAAAACAATTAAAGGATTAAAAACAGTTAAAGAATTAAAAACACTTAAAGGATTAAAAACAGTTAAAGGATTAAAAGCACTTAAACGATTAAAAACAGTTAAAGGATTAAAAACACTTAAAGGATTAAAAACAGTTAAAGGATTAAAAACACTTAAAGGATTAAAAACAGTTAAAGGATTAAAAACACTTAAAGGATTAAAAACAGTTAAAGGATTAAAAACACTTAAACGATTAAAAACAGTTAAAGGATTAAAAACACTTAAAGGATTAAAAACAGTTAAAGGATTAAAAACACTTAAAGGATTAAAAACAGTTAAAGGATTAAAAATACTTAAAGGATTAAAAACACATAAAGGATTAAAAACACTTAAAGGATTAAAAACAATTAAAGGATTAAAAACAATGAAAGGATTAATAACAATTAAAAGATTAGAAACAATTAAAGGATTAAAAACAGTTAAAGGATTAAAAACACTTAAAGGATTAAAAACAATTAAAGGATTAAAAACAATTAAGGGATTAAAATCAATTAAAGGATTAAAAACAATTAAAGGGTTAAAAACAGTTAAAGGATTAAAAGCACTTAAAGGATTAAAAACAATTAAAGGATTAAAAACAATTAAAGGATTAAAAACAATTAAATGTATAAAGACGTAAAAAAAATTTAGGGCTTTAAAGACAGTTCAAGGATTAAAAACAATTAAAGGATCAAACACATTTAAATGTATAAAGACGTACTAATAATCTAGGGCTTTAAAGACAGATAGAGGATTAAAACAGTTAAAGGATTAAAATCAGTTACAGGATTAAAAACAATTAAAGGATCAAAAACAATTAAATGTATAAAGACGTACTAATAATCTAGGGCTTTAAAGACAGATAGAGGATTAAAACAGTTAAAGGATTAAAATCAGTTACAGGATTAAAAACAATTAAATGTATAGAGACGTACCAAAGATCTAGGGCTTTAAAGACAGTTAAAACTTTTTATTCCTCTCTATTTGCTGGATTTCTTTAATATCTAGTCGACTCCAATCTTCGTTTTCGTTTACACAATAATTTATTTTTTATGATATAATTTATGAGTTACTCATCAAAAACATTCCTTTAAGACCAGTGGGGCTGCCACCCGCTCAAACAGCCTACACTCAGTTAGCCTACACTGAGCTTGGTATTCCGAGAGTACATTTACCCTCTGGGCAAGGTTAAAGATAGGTTCACAATGTAATGTACCTGAGCACCAGGTACATTAGATTGTGAACCTACCTTTAACCTTGCCCAGAGGGTAAATGTGCTTTCGGCATGCCGCCCTGAGAGTAGTATGCTGTCTTTTCAACCAGAATTACGAATCTATTAGTCGTATTTCGCGTGTTAAAACCGAGACAGACGTACGTACGAATAAAATACCATTAAACGCATCATGTTAAATCCTCATTCTCTATCATGTGAAAAGCCATGACGTAACAAAATGACGGCGTTGGCTTAACATGCGTGTTAAATACATATGTCGTATTTACGGATTGGTAAATGTGACAAGAGTACTGTTGTTATATCAGTTTGTAAGATTCAATCTATATAAATTACTGTTAATATATTGGAAATTTGGTTTAACATTTCACTTCTATATGGATTTATTTGTATATTACAATAATATTTATAACAGTAACCTTTATAAAGCAATGACTTATTTTCATCATGAAAAATATTCATTTGCTAGATACAATGGCGTTTGTGACCTCTTTTCAGGTAATTTCAAAATTAAATTTAATATAATAACATTTTCACATACTTTAAAAATTCCATTTTTCTCTGTATCACTATTTTTATATTCTTGGACTTGTATAAATATTTTAAATTATAATCTTGGGTATAAAGTCCTATGATATTTTATTTTAAATTTTTTTTCTAACGCGTTTCGCGGTTTAAGCGCTTCATCAAAAAAAATTAATTTGTTCGGCAAATGAAATAAAATATTATATAATTTTTTTCACAGGGCTCTCTTATCCGTGGGCTACATTTTCCTAACGTGTTGGGGTGGAGTGGACATTTGCGCTCCCGATATCCTACTCTGGAATGTCCTTCTTGTGATATTAAATTTAACGCATACTGTACTGCTAACTTGGCGATTTCTGCCCCCTACTCTAACATTAGAACTTACTGAATTATATCTTAAGGTGCGTGCGTAAGTACATTGAACTAAAAGCAATGTAATTAATACTTTGTATTTCTCTCTTGTATTTTTTTAATTTGTTTATTTCAGGTATTTAAGCCCTTGAAGGTCGATAAAAAACATTTTAAGGAGTTGGTGCGAGAAGCCCACGTAGTTAATTTAGAAAGGGGTGACATTTACGCCGTTGAAGATGTCAGCCCGGCAGATGAAAGACTGTCAATACTGCTCCAAGGAAAGTAAGTATCGATTACATGGACTAGTTTAGAATATTAATAATATTAATTCATTTAAATTAAAATCTCCATTTCGAACAAATATAAATTTGCTCTTTTGCCTTTCTATTCTTAAATACTTTTTGAATACACATATCGACCACATTGTTGATAACACATATGTGCTGATAATAACCCCCCAAAAATAAACTATTCTTATTAAAATAGCATTAGGTAAAATGATGGCGAAATAATTAAAAAAAGGAATTTTATGATGCTTCCTGTGCCTGTCGTGTTTCCATTTGGTGCATTAATATATCAAATTAATAAAAAAAATCTTTTGTTAACAGAATGCGAGTTACTTGTGATGACACTCACCTTCATTTCATTAATGTTCATCAATTTGTCGATTCCCCGGAATGGGAGGCTAACCACGAACAGTCGGATGATGTTTTCCAAGTAACCATTACTGCTGAAGAAGATAGCGTTTATTTATGTTGGTCAAGGATGAGACTAGAACGCGTCCTTCGGCACAGGCCTATGCTCAAAATAATTTTGGATTCAATTATTGGTAAGTACCCTATTTCACTTATACAAAGTAAACCTAAACTTAAACCTAAACCTAGGTATACGTATACTCTGAGAGAAATTATCTTATTAAACACTTAAATTATTAAACATAGATAATAATTGTCATTTTTAAATATTACTTCAAACTAACTTCTTGACAATTGTTATTTCATTTTTAGGTAAAGATATAACTCAAAAATTATATTCGCTCAACGAACACTTAAGTGGATTAGACGACGTAAGACAACGAGAAAAGCGTGATGAAATTTGGGCTCGAGCCCATAACAGAAGCATGTCCATGGATGCTGTCAATACGGGAACTACAGGATTGGTGCGATCTGATGCCTACCGTCATTCACAACGAAAACATTCACTCAATTCTGCAAACTGTAAGTTATATCATGTATTTAAAAAAGAAGAAGAAACAAAAATAATAAAATAAAGTCGACGTTTCGCTTATCATTTGTAAGCATCTTCAAGTTTATCTTTACTTGGAGATAATCTGCATATAAAACAAAACACAAAAATTTACAATAATAATAAAATGGAATAAAACTTAAATTATTTATTTAATTTTAGATGATGCATCAGGGCGCCTTCAACAACAATGCTGGGTACCCCTTGTCGCCAATCAGTTCCCCGTACATTCACCATTCATGCCGCCAGCTGAACCTCAGCCAAAAGTCCTCTTCGTGCCGGAAGTTAAGTCGCCTCAGAGGAAATGTTCCTTCAAGCGGGCCAGAGAGGTGAAATTTGAAAAATTGGAGAAATAAGCCAGTTGCGTTAACGATTAACGAAATCTAACAAAATGTGATCCAATTTACAACTTTTTGGGTCTCACCTTGTTTAGACTGCGTTTTCTATTGTGATATTGCAACCGTAATAGGGTCACATCTTGTTAGACGCTTAGAAAAATATGTAAAACGAATTTTAAAGTCTGCAAACAGTTACATTTCTACAAAATGCATAACGTATATAAAAAACTTACGTTCCATACATAATACCACAGAATAATAATACCGACATCCCATAATTTTAAGAGTATTAACAGTAGTTTAATACCAAACTTCAGGAATATTATATTAGATACATACCTACATAACATTATGATACTATATGTTAGTAAATTATATGTGTTTTCGTTTAATAACAAAGGATGTGATAAATTAGTATTGCAATTACATTAATATACTTAGGTCGTTGTACCCACGTATTTACTTATTATTTTTCATGAATAAATAACTAAAGGCATAACTACTTAACCACTTATATCTGCTATAATAATTCTACAATCCTTAAAATGACGCTTCTAAAGTACCTAGAAATAAAAGTAACCTCTAGTCAATTTACTCGGTATGTAAGTAAATAGTTATAATGACGAACAATTTCTCTAATATTAATCTTCACATTTGAATTGATTACAAAACCATTAAAATTTTAAGGATTTTAAAATTGAGAAAAGAGTTGGATGTTATTCGTTTCGACAAAATAATGACACGACCAAAAAATTGTGCCTTTGGCATCTTTTACAGCAATGAAACTAAATGTATTAGTGAATCGCTATTCATGTGTTCAAATATTATAACTAGAAGAAGTAATCATTATAATTAGCATCTACTTATTTAATAGACTCTTAAACTCCTCTCTTGTGTATAAATGCCTTCCACTGCAGTTTTTATGACTTATTGTAAATTTTATAATTGCATAACGTGAAATTAAGTGTTTTAAATATGGTAATTCGTAAATATCGAAAGATTCCTTTCTATCCTTGTTTTTATTTTTTAAAATAGATATATAAAACATCAGTTCAAAATGAAAGTATTCCGTAAAGAATATCAATAAATGGGTTTTCAATTCAAAAAGAATTTTAAATAGTTTACAAGACTAGTTACTAGCTTTATCGAGAATGAGAATTAATGTTAAAAATGCATGTTTATATGTGTAATATTTATATTTGTATATTTATATGTTATAAATGTTTATATCAAATTTTAATAAAGTATTTTGTACAATACGTTTCTTTGAATACGCCTGTTCGGTTATTAAGTCGCGCAACGAACAATAAGCATCTAATGTTTCCAAACAAAGTCGAAGCTCATTATGAGCTTATATATTAGCTTGTATAAGATTTCCACAAAAGAATTTTTATAGTGCAGTCGTTTAAATTCAATGAATCTGTTACATATCAAATTTAATTAATTCTTTGTATTTTGTATTTTGTGGTAATACATTCAAACGTGCGCATTCCAAATAAGTACACAACGATTTATCATTATCATCATTCATGTAGTTTGCCTTTGTTCTATATGGCTTGTGCGCAACCCGCGGGCTTGCATTTGCTAGATACTTCTGTCACAGAGTTGTCTGTGATTCTGTCAAATTAGTTGACACTTATCATTAACCTCAAATCTTCTCATAACCTAAAAACGTCAACCATTTCAGCATGGTTTTTACTTAGGTTTTACATATCATGTAAACACCGAATTTTAATTGTACAATAATAAATTATTTTTTATAGTTTTGACGGTATAGAAACCTGCATTAAAATATTGTGATATTAAGTGTTTCTTGAGTTTACAAGGTAGTTTTATAAAATGAAAATATTTTTCCTAAATCTAGTAGCTAACAGAAATCATCAAGTGGGTAGCAGACTAGTAACTAGTAACAATTAGGATACAAGCAATTTTCTAAACAAAAATAAAATGTAATGCTATCTATCAAATTGCAATATACAATAATTTAATACGCAAAATTACTCTTTTCGGGTAATGGGAGAGAAAAAATTTTCCGAAACACCTACACAGAATACTTAAAATTTTACTTAAACCATCCCTTACTAGAACGAATATATCATTAATTTTTTTAGTCCAATAAAACATGAATCGGGGACGCTTTAAAACAAGAGGAAATAAAAACAGAAGCGATTTTTGTCGGGACCGACGAAGCAGACACATGAATAAATTCGTAAAGCACGAGCAATTGAAAGAAATTGATGTGGGCATTACAGAGTATATAAATGATCTAGAAGGTTTTTCCGGTGTTATAAAAGCAAGATTTTCCGATTTTCAAGTCAACGAAATCGATTCGAGTGGAGAAATAGCCAAGTTGAGCACCTTCAATATTCCCAAGGAATTTCAAGCAGGCATGTCTTTCATATATTATATCTACATCACCCAGTACAGTCTAAGAATTTTCAATTTTACAAAACCTACTCTATAATTTAGATACTAAAACAAATATGAAATTATTTTTTAGATGCTGCTTTCGAGAAAGAGACTGATTACAGCACATCGAAAAGTCCACTAAAACAAATATCAGAGGACAAATGGAATGAAATAGTTAGTCTTCTCAATTCAACTGAAGAAAATGTTGTGGCTTTGAATGTAACAGGATTGGTAAAAGATGAACGAAGAGATATCCATAACGTCATTAACACACTTTTCAAACAGAAAATAACCGCAATGACGGTTTCTAAAGAAAACGAAAATTTTATACACTTTAGGAAGTACAGAAAAGGGGGTACGTACAGTCAAGAGCAATTTAAATGATTTACGATTAGCTTGTTAAATGTGAACTTTCTCAAAACAATTTAAGTAAATATTCGACGGTTACTCCAGAATTATTATCTATTATGTAATGGATATAGTCAAAGTGGTGTAGAAAGGGTAGTTTTTAAGGGACGGGGGTGATTGTTTCAAACTATTATTTCAAAAATATTTTTAATAATAATTTATTCTGTCCTGTATTAGAAATGATGTTAATAATACGCTGGTGATCGACCCAATGACCTCGGGCATAAAAGCTCTTTGTTGTCAGCAATTTTAAGAACAGCTGTGATTGACACTTTTTGATATAATCAAGAAAGAGAACCGTTTAAAAAGAATAACATTTGTCTTGTTTAGATAGATTTTATTTAATTTGCACAAATCTTTTATTTGCTTTCTTGGACGTATGTATGGTTACTTGTTTCGTGGTTATTCTTAATATAAATATTTTAATTTTTATATATCGGGTTCTCCTGAAATGCAGGGCACCTCTATAGTCTTTTTGTTGCGAGAGACAAATTAATGAGCTTTGCTATATTTATTATATGCAATAAGACGAAGTTTTTTAACTATAGAGCACTTACATGTCATTTCTGGTTTAACCAGAAATGACAAGAAATCTCTTATTTAACTAAGGAAACGCAATTTTTTTGTTGATATTCTTAATCTCCATGTTAATCCGAAAATAATGATATGTCATTTGTCAATTTTCTAATTGCCACTTTGATAATTGTTTCAATTTTATTTTAAACATCATTATTTTAAAATATAGGGGCTCCAAAATCGGTTTAAACTGTACTTATGATTTCAGTTATTGATATAAATTGATATCATTGCAAAAAATTGAAAAATTATAAAATCAAAACATTTTTATTTTTCATTTTAACAAAAGTCAATTTTTTTAAATAGAACAACCCCGGGACACCGAGATATTTAAAAACACTGCTCTCATTCGAACAAATTGATACCAATATCACAGAATACTCTGTGCCAATATCATGTGTCTTTAGAAATGGTAAAAAATTTTAAAAAATTAAAAGGAAAATTTATAATTTAAGAAAACACCTACGAAATCCACTTAGTAAGTACGAAGTTTTTTTTTTAATTTTTTTCTATTTTTTGCTATATTTAACACGTTCCATGGGTATCGGTTCTGTCGCTATGGAAAGTATATGGGGCTATGACGCACAAGCACGTGATACGCAGCGAACGTGTTAAAGATACATGATATTTATTGGTATCACTTTGTTCCTAACAGGTTATCAGAAAGTATCTGAACAAATTTTTAAATTTCAATATTTTTAATTGAAAATGTGTGATTGCCCAACAGGTTATATATTATTTGTTAAAAATAAAAATCACACAGATTTCCTGTTTTTGATTGGTTTTATTGACGCACTTTTTTTTCCTGTATTTGAATATTTTTATTGACGCTATATAGCTTTAGCCATCATTGGATGCTGGAAGGTCAAATTACAGTCAAATGAGATTATAATAGTTAAAAAATTATGATGTATAACAAGAATCAGAATTATAAAACACATACGCAGTATAAATTAATTGTAAAGAACAGAGAAAACATACATTAATGTTTAACAAACTGATAAACTACAATAATCACAAATTATAAGGACTAGTTTTTTTTTGAATCATCAAGACATCCATTTTATGCGTTGATATAGTATGGCATTAAAAATTGAATAAAGTTATTAATAGTTTAATTTTGTGTTATTATAAGTAATAGTCTTGTAAATTAAATGTTTATCATTGTTGATTTTTAACAGAACGGAGTGGAAACTGTGATGAGAATTATGTTTGGTTGCTATCTTTTGTACTACATTAGGATGAAATTTATTGTTTAAAGCTATTGTTTTGATGGTGTTTAATTCTTTATTAACTAGTTTCTGACTTGAGAATATTATTTAAACGGTGAATATAATTATTAAGAGTAGTGAATTTATGTGATGTATGATGAAATAAGTTAAAAGGTATGATAATGCCAGCAAATGTCGGTTTTCTATAGATGCTATAATTAAAATTATTTTCAATGGGGTTGATAGTTATAGGTAAGTCTATAAAGTTTAAATTCTTTTCATGTTCGATTTTCATGGTGAAATTCGAATGCAAATTGTTGATGTGATTTAAAAATTGATGTAGAGTTTTTTATTGCCTTTCCGCACACAGAACACATCGTCTACATATCTATACCAGCATATTATAGGTTTGTTCCATCCCCTATGTCTGACTAGTTCATGAACTAGTCGGTGGTTGCGCAGTACGTAAATATCGTTCCATCCGATGTTCGGACTAGTTCATGTACTAAATGTCACACGTTCCATCCACAATTTGATCAGTTCATGAACTAATTCATGTACGGTCAAATTAGTCAGCATATGAAAGCATGTACTGCAATCCGGACTATTCTGATGACATGCGCATAATAAATTTTACAAGGAGAAATGTCAAACCGGGTGAATGTTTAGCAACGACCGACGTAAGCCACATACATGGGGTGCTGCAGTTGCTCATTTGCATTCTATCCACACAATTCTACTGACTGGATAGTGTACCAGTACACACACTACACATGCGCATTAAACAGTACATGAACTGGTTCATGTATTAGTCAAAATGTCAGGGATGGAACAAACCTTATATCTGAATAAAAAGGTGAATTAATTTTTGTGATCTGAGAATCAATTAAGTCTATGAACAAATTTGCAAGGAAGGGTGAGAAGAAGAAGAAGGATGAGACGTATTTAATAAATCTAATAAAATATTGATATGTTTTTGTTGAGACGATATTTGTTAATTCTATTAAGTTTTTTTATGGAACATGTTGATTTGTAATCTATTAATTCAGGAATTGTATTTTCTAGAATTTTTGTTATATTACAAGCTGGTGAAGAAGTGAAAGCAACAATTGGTCTTGCTGGGTAATCTGTTTTGTGTAATTTGATTTGAGATGTTAGTTGTGGGGTTCTGTATGACATGGGAATTAATTTTCTATTTGTTGGTATGTTCAAAAGATCTGTTATTGTTTCTTTGTGTTCGTTAAGTTTCCGTTTAAGTTTTGTGACATATGTATTAATGAGATCTTTCTTTATCATGGTGAAATTGTTATCTTGTGCAAATTTTTTTCTATGTATTCGTTTTTATGTAAAATAACTAATCTTGCACCTTTATCTGCGTATGTAATGATGGCATTATTATTACCTATTTCCTCTTAATAGATTTTAGTGTGGTTGTATCTTTATTTTTAGACTTGGTTTGCGAACATTTTAGCATAATGTAAAGTTGCAAGATCAGGCCAAAATATCCAAATGTGTTTTCTCCTAATTTCTGTGATTGGTTTTCTCACTTTGAACAGAGAATTTTTATATAATTGTCAGTATTGACCATGACCATTTGGTGGTTGAGATGAATGACTGATAAACCAGCCTTCAAGATGGCCAACTAAACAAGGACCTGTTCTGCGAATTTCTTCTTTCCAACATATTTTACATTGTCTGCAGTGTTCTGAGGGTTTTCAGAATAAAAACTACTATTTCCAGCTAAAGAAGAATTTGAAAATGCGAAATATTTTTCATCACCAATGATATCGTTTCATAAACTTTCTCAATTTTTCACTCTTTCCAAATGTCTCTTCAAGTTGTTTCTTCGTATATTTCGGTAATTTTATACATTTGCAGTACTTCACACTTAACATTAACAAATTTTCACGTATTGTTGTTTGTGAATCGTTGAATTTACATTCCAGTTGATTTTGTGAGACAACAACCTTATCGACAACTCCTTCCTTCAATTTTCGTAAAGAAGTTCAATTCAATTTTGATGGATTGCCACTATTTGGTTTTCTTACATCTCCGAGATTATATTCAAACCGATTTATCAGTGAATAGGCAGTTGATCGATTGATAGCTTCGTTCAAAAAAATATTTGATGACATTTGGTTTTGGCCTTAAATTCAACATTGCACATACTTGTTTTCGAATCTACCCAATTTTGGTTAGTTTCATTTTGAAAATATTCAATGATTTGAGTAAAAAAGATAATAAGGACACATTACATCGTATCACAATACAGAAATGACAAATCCATTTATATCTGCTGATAGTTCTTGCATTTCAAAATCTGTCTAGATATTTTCCGATAACCCGTTATAAGAGTGTTTTTAAATATCTCAGTGATCGGGGGTTGTCCCATTGAAAATAAATGGGCTTTTGTTGAAATGAAAAATAAAAATGCTTAAATTTTGAAATTTTCTAATTTTTTGCAATAATATCAATTTATATCAATATCTGATAAACACCGATTTTGAAGTCAAAACATTCTAAAATAAAATTAGAAAAAAAATATCAAAGTGACATTTCTAAAATTTACAAATGATATCATTATACTCAAAAGGGAAACATACTAATTGACGCTCACCAAATTCAATTAGATTTTGGTGAATTGGAGCACATATGATTATTATTATTTTACCAAAATTATCAAGGGCCAATGGACATTAAATTTTCAGAAAATTTAAAAAATAGTTGTTTCATCTCCATGTATATGTAGTTTGTTAAGAATGCAGTTTCTCATGTGGCGGGTGGCGTTCGGAGTTAAGGGATCTCCCTTTACTAATTCAAGTACCGATGACATAGGTTCGAATCCCGGGAATCAAGAACTTTTTTAAAATTTTTCCAAATGAAATTTTTTTTATTTTAATATAAATATACACTATAGTTATGTAAAAATAAGCCTTTTTTTGTTTAGGTTTAATAAAATTTAACTTATATTAGGATAATGTAATAAATATGTTTAGTACATATTATAATAGAATAAAAATATAAAACCGCAGGAACCTGAATAATATCTTTGTTGATTTCATACCGGGCAGAAAAAAATCTTTTAAAATTTTTATCGTATCCTTTCGTTATCATTTTATCCTTCTAAAGTCGTATTGCATTTAAATGTATGTACTACACAATGAAATAAAAATGTTCGATTTACCAGTAATATTTCTAAGCCATTGCAAGGTTTTTATAAAAT
The DNA here is from genome assembly GCA_033557875.1 of Quadriops clusia. Taxonomy (NCBI): domain Eukaryota; kingdom Metazoa; phylum Arthropoda; class Insecta; order Coleoptera; family Hydrophilidae; genus Quadriops; species Quadriops clusia. The sequence continues at coordinate 2,945 of JAWQRP010002752.1, read as the reverse complement.
GAATAAAGTAGTCAATTTAGAGAATTAATTATTAATTACCTAATAAAAATATAACCTTTGTTAAAATAAATGGGAAAGCTCCAGGTTAGGGTAGTATTGTATAAGTAGAAAAAAGAATGTGCTAATTTGGTCGCCCTCTGTTAAATAAACCTAAATTAGGAATTGTGCTTCATTAGTTTGCCTTCTTTATTAAAATAAATAAAAAAGAACTCATTTGAACATTATTTTCTTGATTGAACATAACTATGCTATTTTTACATGCTAATAAACATATCTTTTTCATCGTCCTAATATTATTTTCATGCATCTAAAGTAAATTTTAAATGTAAATCGGCTTTAAAATAAAGAACATTTTCATTCTAATAATTTGTAATTATTTGTGTTCTACTTAGGGAATTAAATAAAAGCATATCCTTTATTAAATTTAAACAAAAGACGGTTTATTTTTATGTAACTAATATGGTGTATTTATATTAAAATATTAAAAAGTTTCGTTTAACTATTTAAATAAGAGATTTCTAGTCCCTTCTGGTCAAACCGGAAGTGACATATAAGTGATCTATAGTTTAAAAAATCCACCATATGACAAATATACCAAAGTTCATTGATTTATCTCTCAAAACAAAAAAAAACTATAGGGGTGCCCCATATTTCAGGACCACTCGGTATATATATAACTAATACAATAAAAATATTAAAAAGAAGTAAGAAACAAGTAAACATACATACATCCAAGAAAGCAAATAAAATATTTGTACAAACTAAATAAAATCTATCTAAACAAGACAAATGTTATTATTTTTAAACGGTTTTCTTCCTTGATTGTATCAAAAAGCATAAATCGCAGCTGTTCCTAAAATTACAGTCAATAAAAAGTTTTTATGCCCAAGGTCATTGAACCGATCACCAGCACATTATTAACATCACTTCTAATAAAGGACAGATTGAATTATTATTGAAAATGTTTTTGTGATAACAGTTTGGAAAAATCACGTCCCTTAAAAACTACCCTTTCTCCACCACCTTGACTATATCCATTATATAGAAAATAATTCTCGAGTAACCGTTGAATATTTATTTAAATTGTTTTGAGAAAGTTCGCATTTAACAAACTAATCATAAAATTCCTAAAATAAAACAATCTAATACATAAATACTTATAGAACAAACTGAGAGTTTTTAAAGGAATGTCCATTTAATAATTCATCAAATTAACAAGTTAGCATTTAGTATTTGTAAATATTCCTTAAATTAGTTGAGATTTCCCTTCATGCCAGCTGATAATTGTGGAATGTGTGGCATATTTTTTAAATTGATGCAACGAGATGGAAAATACAAAAAAACTTATTAATTTATGCTTAAATAATTGAATTTCTTTGGTAGCTTAGGTCTTATTTGAAAAAAATTCTTCTTTATTTAATTTTGCACCAGTTTATCTTTCCAACGTTTCGCGAAGTATTTCCTCGCATCCTCAGGGGAAATCCTATGCGGAAAAATTTACTTATACAAAACTGTGAAAATTGGTCGAATACATACTTACAAATTCACATAAAAATTGATATAAACTTATATAACAATATATAGAATTAGTCAGATACTTACAAATTATTACAACTAACGTCACAAGAAAATTACATTTTTACACAATTTTGAACATATTCTAATTTTTACTATCATTCTACATTTGAGTGCACTTAAAGTAACTAACATACTCGAATTACAAATATAATAAATCATAAGGTACATTAAACAAGCATTGCAACGTACAAAATTTCACATGCCCGACAATCATTTTTTCAAGTAAATTACGTTATAGTTTTTATTTATTCCTATTAGCTACCATTATATTATATTTTCATTTATTACTAGAACTTATTGTTCCCTCTATTGTTAATTTTTACCACTATTGAAGTTTAAATATTATTGAGATGATAGTTTCCTGCAATTGCGCCACAAATCATACACTCACTCAAAACCACAGGTACACAAGTATTGCATTTGGTAACGAACAAAAATACAAAAGTAAATCTCATCAATTCAATCATATTTCAATACAATGAATTATATCTAACTAAAGAGAAAATGAAGTGATTTTGTTATATATTTTATCTATATTGTTTGTGTCAGTTTTAAAATTTCGCGACATTTTTTTTCCCTAAAATATAGTTGATTTTTTTCTAAGGTTAAAATTTATAGATTTGCATTCGCAAATGTTGAGGGTCTACTGTATCTGACTATTATGATATGCGACTCGTTGGAAAACAGCACATGTCAAACTCTCGTCACCTCAATTCAAATAACATTAAATCTTTGATTAATTACCGGACTGATTTCCAAGAATTCGAACAGAATTAAAAAAATTACCGAACGTTTATATTATTATGATAATAAAATGTTTCAGGATTATATCTTAATATGACAAAAAAAATTCGAAATTTCTTGTATTTAAAATTATTGTGATTAATTGGTAGTAACACATTCAAATTCTACTTTTGATTACATTATATTCTGATAAGAATATAACAAAAAAATAGTTTGACTTACAACAATAATTTTTTTTATACTCTATGCTGTTTATTGTTTATATATGCACTAATAATATCTATCTACCTAATGCAGTTAACTATTTTTACTTTTTAATGTATACATATAAAGAGAAAATATCTACACGGATATGTAGAAAACGTTGGAATGCAACAAATGAAATACCAAATATTAATTTTATATAATTTAATATAATATAATATTTTGTAATTAATTTTAATTCTTAAGTAATTGTTTGAAATATAACTTTTTCGTAAAGTAAATAAAAGAACAACTATTTCTACATAATTATGCCCTAACTCCATTTTCTTTTTGTTGCATTCAACCAAATAAAATAAAATAAAACTAGTCACAAAGAAAAAAAAATCGCTTTCTACCTAGCATGATTTGAACTCGAACCC
>JAWQRP010002751.1:0-14782 GCA_033557875.1 Quadriops clusia | reverse complement strand
TTCAATGGAATGTTGTTGAGTCTGAATAGTAACGAGTTAAAAGCAGCAATTTTATGTGTGAAAGAATGGAAAGAATTATACGGGATAACTGAATCTGTGAAGCATTTTTTTCTATAGATCGAGAATTCAAATTTGTAACATGGCCTTCACAAACTAAAATATTTCATCTTTGTTCTCTAACATTATATCATAGCAAACCAACTTACAGCTCTGTATTGTCTTTAGCGCCTGATGATGGCTTGGGAAGGTTGAAACCGGTAGTAAATATACTAATTAAACAAGGAAACAATTACATCTAATTATTAAATTTCAAATAAACATTTGAAATAAACATTTGGAATAAACATTTGAAAAAAACGTTTGTAAAAAACGTTTGAAAAAAACAATAAAAAACTTATCAACAAAAATCGTATATAAAATAAAAATGTTCTAAACTGCGGAACTTGATTTGTAAAGCTGGATTTAAGTCGGGGAATTAAGGGGACATTTCTTTTCTTATAATTAAAAAGATTAGGCGACAAATTAGTATCTATTAAGCTCGTCATCAAAACAAATAGCCAATTTCTCTTTCGCGGTTTTCGTCCACAGGCCTAATTAAGTCATTACGTGGCTTTTTGATAGTCATGCAGCTTTGGGATAAAGTCAGAGGTCAAGCTTGGTCCTCGAGCGAGTTAAGTAAGAAGAATTGCTCATAAAGGAGCGTATCAATCACTTTTATTAGTGCAGGGAGGCCGAATTAACATTATCTTTTCCTCTTCTCTAAACCGCTGTTGCTAGTTGGCGAGCAACAAGTAATTTTTTTAATAAAATTTGAAATTCCGGCCAAGATCAAAAATCTAATTGAAAACTTGAGAATTACCTTTTATGAGTGTATTCCCCCATAACTGTGTACACGTATACTTAACTATATAATTATAATACAACATTAAGTCAGTTATTGTTGTAGGTCTATTTCACAACGCCAACAATTAATGCTACACCTTCGAATCAAAATTACATTTCACTTTCTCTTGGTGGCTTATTATGAAAAAAATAAATTAGAAAAATTAATTAAAACTTAACATCGGTTGCCCATTGTTATTTTTTACAAATATGGCACCTACACGACTTTAAAACTATATGTGGTAAAACACAATCTACTCCACGTTAAATCATAATCTACTCTACGTTAAATCGTAATCTACTCTACGTTAAATCGTAATCTACTAGGCGTTTAAACGCAATCTATTCAGTGTTTAAACGCAATCTACTCAGCATTAAAACGTAATTAAACCCGAATTGGCCGTTCAATAAAGTGCAGCAAATACGAAACCGAAAGCGAAGATGAACTAGAAATGATAAATAGGGCAAACAACGGCCTCATGTGTGGTCGGATCTATTTATCTAAAATCTCCCGACGTTCGCCGGCATTAGATTCTTTCGGTGAGTCGATCTTTCCTAACGTTCGAATTGGGACACGACTGACTTGAGCCGTTTTGTCAATCGCCCGGCTTAGACGTAATCTGTTTTACTTTGATGTCAGTGAACATTCAAATACTTGGCATGTGCTCCAGCGAACGTATAAAGTTGGTTAGTATTAAGGATGGACGTTATATGTGGCATTAATTCAGGTATCCAATGCAACGAATAAGTGGTTCAATAAGCGACAAAATTTCAAAGTGAGGAGCCTTCTGCCTTTTAAAATTTCCAGCACAATGGCTCATATTTTATTATTCCCTGATGTGGTTTAAGTATGATCAAATTTCCTAAATTCATATAGAGTTTCGTTTGCTTCGCTCCTTTCGCTTCTATTCGTTCTAACAAGTTTGAGCTGAGGAACTCCGATTTATTTATCAATTTACATTCAAGTCGCCGACTGGAAGTAAGGGGACGCCGCAAGAAAAACAATGTTGCTTGCTGTTTAAATCCTAGGAGCAACAAACAAAATCTGTAATGATGTTCATTAAGTAGACGTCCAAGATAAATGAATCGTTAAAGCTCGCACAACGGATTATGAGAGTAGTTTTTCGAAGTTGATTCGTTTTTAAAGTTGATTCGTTTTTTAAGTTGATACGTTTTTAAAGTTGATTAGTTTTTAAAGTTGATTCGTTTTATAAGTTCATTCATTTTAAGGTTCATTTATTCTTAATGTTGGTTCATTCTTACAGTTGATTCATTCTTACAGTTGATTCATTCTTACAGTTGATTCATTCTTACAGTTGATTCATTCTTAAAGTACAGTTCGTCTTAGAAGTTGAAGACTCCTATAGATGATGCAAGGTTTCCTTTTTTAATTACCTGCTAATCATTCAATCACGAGAAATATTCAAAAAAAGATTTTTTGAAAGCAACATTACCACAAACGATTGAGGTGATTTTTACGTTTAGAGCAACCAGATAGTTACCATTTCTTTCAGGCCGCTGTAAATCAATCGAGTCTTCCTGAAAAAATAATTACGCCCGAACGACTGGCCCTTCCTGCTTACATGAATATTTATCGCCGGCCGAAAGAGTGTACACAGCGAACACGCTTCATGTAAAAATTACATAAATCTAAATAAAGAAGTCGGAGCAAGGTCGCCGTCTAACCGAATCCTCATCGAGGCAGTCCGGAGCTCTGAGTTCATCCTCAATGAAGTGGATTTATTTATAAGTTTAGAGTTTTCCTGGAAACTTAAAGTTAGATGTAAATTATTCCAATCCCCTTGCTCGCATTGTTATTACCTTAGCCCGACAATAAGCGTACACAAAATGTCTGGAATAAGAGCATTTAGAAACGCAAACAAAGCTGTTTAAGAGCCTTCATGCTCTGAATTTAAATATATGCTTAGACTAATTGGGTATGCCGGCCACAAGCGTGATTTGGTCAGGAATTTACTACGCATGTACTTCGTTTAGCAAACGCAATAATAAATTCAATAATAAATTCAATAATAAATTCAATAATAAATTCAATAATAAATTCAATAATAAAGTCAATAATAAAGTCAATAATAAATTCAATAATAAATTCAATAATAAATTCAATAACAAATTGAATTTGCAAATGTTCCTTAACCCATTTTAAACTCTTTAACGTCTCTATACCGTTACGATTTAAAAGAAAATATTTCATGTATTTTTAACAATCAATTTTTCACTATCATTAACTCTACTGTCTTTATAACGTCACGTTTTTGCGTTCATTTTTAAACTTATTTTCAAAATCATAGTGTCTTTTTAAGGAAATTATATATCAACCCTCACAAAGAAGGAGGATATCTTGAAACCTGGGAGAAAACAAAGAAAATTGCGGAATAAAGAATAGTCAAAGGAAAACGATATTAGAACAAGTCAAAAAAAAACGAATCTGCATTTAAACACCAAAGTCTTCAACTCTTGTATTTATATATGTAAGTTATGGAGATCAAACATGAACGTTCGCAAAAGGGAACTTAGACGTTATAATATAACGTACATATTATGTGCTTAGACATAATAAGAAAAGCACAGAGAACCATATGCAACAATAAAATGCTTGGTATTCCAATGAAGGATAAAAAGAGGAATAAGTGGATAAGGAACAAAACCAAAGTTGGAATGCTGGAATGAAGAAATATGTAGATAGCTGTAGACCATATGTGGGATTAAGAATAAAACTGCAAAAACATTAGAGAGATGATCTAAAAAAAATGGTAAAAATAATAAAATTCTTGGTAGGTACAAGGAGCTAAGTATATAGTATCTGTATATTGGGATATATCTGTATATAAGAATATATCAGTATATAAGGATATATCAGTATATAAGGATATATCTGTATATAAGGATATAGTTTTCCTTTCTTGGGATTTCGGTTCTATATGAAATTAATGGACAATTTGATTTATGTTAACATTATTTTCCTTTATTATTTTCCTCTACGTACGTTTCACCGTTTAAGGCTTCTTCAGGAGGAAATTCTTCATTTTACATGGTTGCACTCAACAAATTAAAATAATCTGGAAAAGAAATACAATTGTAAATAATCTTTGATAGGATCTACATGCGCCTTGTGCGTTTTTTATATGACAATGTAAATTTCTTTTAAGGTTATAACATATTTCTGGGATCACTTACTCTTTAAAAGGTTTTCATAATTTAAACTTATTCTATATTGATTAATTTGACTATAACTAATTATAATTTTTCGGATGATTATGAAAAATGTCAATTTTTAAATTTATGTCGCTTCATCTTCCACCTTGTCACTGTTTCTTCTTGTTTGGTAATGTCGGATTCTCTTGCCTCTTTCAACTGCGCAGTGGCGGAGCGGTGGGAGCTATTGCATTCGCACATAGACGTCGTTGGTCTGTGATAAATTCACTGTATATGATGTTTAGGTTTTCTATATCTCTTCTGTCATTGATGGAATGCCTCTGTCTTTTTATATGTACCATTTCCAAAATAAGTCTTGCTTTTTCTTTATTTTCAGTGCAAAGCACTTTGGAATTGTTTAAGTTGAAATTATGGTTTTCTTCTTCTGCATGTCTTTTTAGTGCTGTGTTTTCCTGGTTTCTTCCTTGTAAACTGCTTTGATGTGATTTAAGGCGATCTTTAAGGTGTCTCTTTGTTTGTCCTATGTATACTGCGCCGCACTCTGTGCACTTCACCTCATACACGACATGCGTTTTGTTTAGAATATCTGTTGGATCCTTTAACTGGGTGTACATTTTTGATTTAAAATTGAAAAAATTCTTATGAGCTACGTTAATTTTATTCGGATTTAGAATGTGTGAAATTTTTTCTGACTGGTGTGGTATGTAGGGTACTGAAGTGTAGATTTTCCTTTGGTCTTCTTCTGATTGTTGTCTTTTTGTTTTTCCATTATAATAAAAGTGTACGTTCCTTAAAAATTTTCCTTATGAGCTTCTTTGGGTAACCATTTTCTTGAAAAGTTAACATAACTTTTTCCACCGTTGGTGGGCGATATTCTGGACTAGTTAGTTTTATGGCACGATCTGCAAGGCCCCTTATTACATTCAATTTCGCCCATCAACGTTGGAAAAGTCATGTTAACTCTTCAAGAAAATGGTTACCCAGAGAAGCTCATAAGGAAAATTTTTAAGGAACGTAGCTACACACTTTTATTATAATGGAAAAACAAAAAGACAACAATCAGAAGAAGACCAAAGGAAAATCTACACTTCAGTATCCTACATACCACACCTGTCAGAAAAAATATCACACATTCTAAATCCGCATAAAATTAACGTAACTCATAAGAATTTTTTCAATTTTAAATCAAAAATGTACACCCAGTTAAAGGATCCAACAGATATTCTAGACAAAACGCATGTCATGTATGAGGTGAAGTGCACAGAGTGCGACGCCGTATACATAATACAAACAAAGAGACACCTTAAAGATCGCCTTAAATCACATCAAAGCAGTTTACAAGGAAGAAACCAGGAAAACACAGCTCTAAAAAGACATGCAGAAGAAGAAAACCATAATTTCAACTTAAACAATCCCAAAGTGCTTTGCACTGAAAGTAAAGAAAAAGCAAGACTTATTTTGGAAATGGTACATATAAAAAGACAGAGGCATTCCATCAATGACAGAAGAGATATAGAAAACCTAAACATCATATACAATGAATTTATCACAGACCAACGACGCCTATGTGAGAATGCAATAGCTCCCACCGCTCCGCCACTGCGCAGATGAAAGAGGCAAGAGAATCCGACATTACGTTCGTTGGACATTACTAAACGAGAAGAAACAATGACAAGGCGCAAGATGAAGCGACATAAATTTAAAAATCGACATTTTTCATAATCATCCGTAAATTTATAATTACTTATAGTCAAATTAATCAATGTAGAATAAGTTTAAATTATGAAAACCGTTTAAAGAGTAAGTGATCCCAGAAATATGTTATAACCTTAAAAGAAATTCACATTGGCATATAAAAAAACGCACAAGGCGCATGTAGATCCTATCAAAGATTATTTACAATTGTATTTCTTTTCCAAATTATTTTAATTTGTTAAGTGTAATCATGTAAAATGAGAAATTTCCTCCTGAAGAAACCTTAAACGGTGAAACGTACGTAGAGGAAAATAATAAAGGAAAATAATGTTAACATAAATCAAATTGCCCATTAATTTCATGTAGATCCGAAATCTCAAGAAAGGAAAACCATTAAGCTATTATAATCTATAGATAGCAAAATGGGATTGTTCAATTATTAATCAATGTAAAAAATTAAAATAAAATATAGAGGACTAAAAAAGTTATAAAGTTATAACACCAGAATTTTTAGACATTGTTAATAATAATAATAATAATATTAATCATTATTATTTTTTTCTTGTTGTTGTGGGAAATAAATATTTAAACTTACCCAGTCGTCTCGAAAGGTCTTTGATTTATTTGCTCCTAGTGTTTCAATCTTGCATTAGGTCATCTTCAAGTGGCTGTCGTCAAGGATCCATCTAGTCTAGAAAATGAGAAATGCAAAACATTAGATAAAATATTTATTTGTAAGTATATATAAATTAAAATATTTGTAGAATAATCATAGATAAAATATCATAGATATTAAATAAGTAACAATCATTATTAAATGTACACCTATATTTGTTAATTACATTATAATTTTAATTACAAGAAGAGTATACCTAATATACAGCATCACAAGCGTCATATTTCTCCTCGAGAGTGTTGCAGTTTAATGTTCGCAGCTGCCCTGAGCGTTAGCGCCGAATAAAACCACCCCTTCATAATTTACCGGCCATTATTAAGCCTAAATGTGTTTTCGGACGTAAAAATATATTGTTTCGTAGAATCTGCTTTAAATAACCCCAATTTTTTCGTGCGTTAGCGCTGAGCCGTTTTATTCCGGCCACGAGTCATCCCGGGAGGATCCAAAGCTGCGATGAAGTCGTTTACGAGTGCGGCATTTACAGCTTTACACATGCAGAAAAAAGATTTGTATGCGCCACCGAATATTTGTAGACGGTCTCCCCGCGGATTCGCCCTCTTCCCATGGAAATTTTATGGGCCATATTTAAATAACGCATCAATCCGCACGAAACACGCAGAAACACTGGGACAACAAAGGGAAATTTCCATTCAATTTTTATGAAGTCAACCGAGCCGAGGTCATTCCGAGTTGACTACTTTTCACGGGACTAATGTTTACTTTCGTGTTTCGGGGGTGGTGCGTCAAATTTGTTGGGTGAGTTTACTTCGACTTTCGATGTTGTGCAGGAATTTTATGTTTTTAGAGATTTTAGATTTTTAGAAAATATTTAAAATTTTTAGAGATTTTTGGATTTTTAGAAAAGATTTTAAATTTTTGGAGAAGATTTTTAGATTTTTAGAAAATATTTTAAATTTTTAGAGGAGATTTTAAATTTTTAGAGGAGATTTTTAATTTTTAGAGGAGATTTTAAATTTTTAGAGGAGATTTTAAATTTTTAGAAAAGATTTTAAATTTTTAGAGGAGATTTTAGAATTTTTGAAAAGATTTTAAATTTTTAGAGGAGATTTTAGATTTTTAGAAAAGATTTTAAATTTTTAGAGGAGATTTTACATTTTTAGAGGAGATTTTTGGATTTTTAGAAAAAGTTTTTAATTTTTAGAGATTTTAGATTTTTAGAAAAGATTTTAAATTTTTAGAGGAGATTTTAAATGTTTTGACATTTTTTTAAATGTTTAGAAAAGGTTTTAAATTTTTAGGAAACATTTAAATTTTTAGAGATTTTTAAAGATACATATAGATACGTTCAGTCTATGTTACATAAATAATTTAAAGTTTCATCGTTTTTGGGAGATTTTGAATAAATTTTCTATACTATAATTTTCTATACTATAAGTTTCTATAATATCATTTTCTATATCATTTTCTATAATATCATTTTCTATAATATCATTTTCTATAATATCATTTTCAATAATATCATTTTCCATAATATATTTTTTTATAATAAATAATTACATAGAAAAAATATCAATGTTCAGAAAGTTTAATACCTATAACGAAAAACAAAAGAATAATCACTGTAAAGACATTAAAAGTTTGAAATTAAGCTAAACTATAATAATAACAAAATAAGTTGCGCTCAGGTCATGAAAACAATTAAAGGTTTCAAAATTAAGTACAGAACCTCTGAGGAAATAGAGTTTGATAAAGTACCTATTACATACTTCATGTAAATTGTCGGTTATCAGATCCAGTCGCATTTCCCACATTATTATAACATATGTACGTTTTACTGGTATTACAACGCATTACATATTAAAGTCATTCTGAAGTCTAGATGGGATCGTAACGCGGCAGCGCGAATAAGGCCGTAACAGGTTATTTTATTATTTTCGAATTTAATAAAAGGTGGCGAAACTTTTCCAATTCGACAGCATCAAGGCCCATTTCTATGTCGGCACGGCCCCTGGCGGTCCGGAATTACAATAAAAAAGTAACTCGAGTAAGCTCATCTAAATTTCAAATGGCCTCTATTGGATGCCGACGTCAAGGCGTCTTTTCCTCGCTCGCCGCCCCTCTAAGGCCCTTACAAACCGTCTACCAATGCTCTATTGTCCCATCACACGTGGTGAACATATATGAAGCAGCCGATTTAATACTTTTCCCCCAGTTTTCCCCCCAAAACCTCTCTGCTTTCGGGGGCTCGACGGACGTCATACTACTGGGAAATTTATTTTGATGCGATTTGGATACCTTGCGATTGGTTTTTTAAATTAAGCGAGAGGACTCTCTTACTGTCCTGAAACTATATAATACGATATAACTACCCACGCAAATTTTTATTTTACTTCTTCAAATGTTTAATTAATTCTTCATGTACCTTTGGAATATGATAAATTGCTTTTAAAACTTACATTTGCTACGTATAGGCAACCGCATTTACTTTATGTGTAGGTCTAATGGCAGATTCAGATGGGGTTATTCAATATTTCCTTGATAGGCGGCGCTGGTGATCCTGTGTATCTGCTGAACTTCTAAGCTCCGCTACGGTTCTAATCTCTGCTACGGTTCTAATGTCCGCTACGGTTCTAATCTCCGCTACGGTTCTAATCTCCGCTACGGTTCTAATCTCTGCTAGGGTTCTAATCTCTGCTAAAATTCAAAACTTTGCTAAGGGTTTTGTATGGAGTTTTGTCCAGGGAACACAGGTTTTGTCTCTGCCGAGGTTTTCATCTCTGCTAAGGTTTTCGTCTCTGCTATACCTGTTAATTAAAAAAACTTAAATTAAAACTGATTGTGAATTAAAACACCCTACATGTTTTTACTACTTGTTATTTACAAACAGGTACAAACCAAAATGCTATCTACATATATAATTATTTTATTGCACTATTATCCATATATAATTTTTACAAAAATATATGTTTATATAGTTTATTATAAAATTTTTAAAATAGTTATCTACACATGTTCTTACATTAATAGTAATTGTAGCAATAGTAATAAAAACTACACTGAATACGATACTGGAATATACACCGCCTTATTCAGTGTAAAATGCAAAATCAGTCTTTTGCAACATATCAATATGAGTAAATTAGTCAGTTAATTAAATTAATAAATTAATTAAATTAATCAATTAATTAAACTAATCAATTAATTAAACTAATCAATTAATTAAACTAATCAATTAATAAAACTAATCAATTAATAAAACTAATCAATTAATAAAACTAATCAATTAATAAAACTAATCAATTAATAACACTAATCAATTAATAAAACTAATCAATTAATAAAACTAATCAATTAATTAAATTAATCAATTAATTAAGTTAATTAAATACTACACAAGTTCTTAGAATGTTGAAAAATTGATTTAAAGTAATAAATCAACTTATTTGGCTGCTTATTTATGTGCTTTTGTTCATTTTTAAATTCCCGAAGTGTTAAGATCTCATATAAACGCATTCTCCAGCAATCCAAGTTGACATAACATCGAGACGTTCGTTCAACAGGACAAAATCTGCATCGGATCCGTAGTTAAGTGTACCTTTTCTGTTCTCTATACCTAAGGCTTTCGCTGGATGCAGGCTAGCTGCCTCACAAGCATATTCGGCTGAACAACCTAAAAAATAATCAGTTATAATAAGCGTTAATTAAACATAAAAATTAATCCAAAGGTTTAAAAATTAATCCAAAGGTTTAAAAATTAATTCAAATGCTTAAATATTAATTCAAATGCGTAAAAATTAATCCAAACGCATAAAAATTAATCCAAACGCATAAAAATTAATCCAAATGCATAAAAATTAATTCAAATGCTTAAATATTAATCCAAATGCATAAAAATTAATCCAAACGCAAAAAATTAATCCAAACGCATAAAAATTAATCCAAATGCATAAAAATTAATAAGCAGAATGCATAAATGTTCCATAACAATAAGTACCTGTAGATTTCTTAAACATTTTCACGCATTCATTCATATTTGCAATGCTACCACATAGAGTATTAGTTCCGGAAATGTAAGCCCGACCATTCCGGACATCTATTTTGAACTGCCCAATATTGTGAGTCCCAGATTGGAGTCCCATCGCAGAAATAGCATCGGTGACCAATACCAAACCTACAAAATAATCGAAATAATAATTGAATAAAAACGATTCGTTTAGTTCACCTTCAGGATGAGTTCTATAAGCTATTCTAAGAGCAGCCGGATGTGTATGAACACCATCGGATATTATACCAAAATAAACAGTCGTTCCTTTAGGAATCTTCTCCGAAGCTAGCAGTCCTACAATACCGGGATCCCGATGATGAAACTATAAAATATTTCACATTCGTTCACTTATATCTTACTCGCTTATTATCTTACTTGATTAACATCTTACTCAATTAACCCTTTGAGTGCCAAGGAGCGCAAACGCGCTCCTAATGCACACTAAAAAATCATGTTGGCACTCGAAGGGTTAATATCTTAGTCAATTAATATCTTAGTCAATTAATATCTTACTCAATTAATATCCTACTCAATTAATATCTTACTCAATTAATATCTTACTCAATTAATATCTTACTCAATTAATATCCTACTCAATTAATATCTTACTCATTTTATATCTTACTCAATTAATATCTTACTCAATTAATATCTTACTCAATTAATATCTTACTCAATTAATATCTTACTCAATTAATATCTTACTCAATTAATATCTTACTCAATTAATATCTTACTCAATTAATATCTTACTCGATTAATATCTTACTCAACTAATGTCTTACTTAAAGAAATGAAGAAAGTACGTACTGGTAACATAGCATTGAACAAATGCGTAATAAACGTAGCACCATGATTCACAGCTTGTTCCCCACACTTAAGGTCAGCCATAGAATGTCCAATAGAGACAGTAATATTATTTTTCTCCAGCTGCTTTATGACTTCCATTGCATTGTCCAGTTCGGGGGCCAAGGTAATAATCGCCACATTCTTCAAATTCCCATAGAATTCAGCCAGTTCGTTATAACCCTTGTCTAAGTTTTTTATAAATTCCGGGGGATGAGCACCTTTCTTTCCCTGGGAAATATAAGGACCCTCTAGGTGAAGGCCCAAGATCGTAGCTCCATTCTGGTCGCCTGGGGTCCTTTTGATTTTGTTCGTTATGCTTTGGTATACATCTTTGGGTGACGTGACGACTGTGGGGCAATATGCAGTCACCCCGTATTCCAGGAGTCCTTTGGAAACCATGTTTACTGCGGTTTCAACGTTTTCCGAACTGAATGAAAAGTCATATCCAAAACCACCTGAAATGTTAAACACATCAATTAATATTAAACGTATAAATAAATATTACTCATAAAAATAATTATTGCGCATAAAAATAATTATTGTGCATAAAAATAATTATTGTGCATAAAAATAATTATTGTGCACCAAAATAATTATTGTGCATAAAAATAATTATTGTGCATAAAAATAATTATTGTGCATAAAAATAATTATTATACATATAAATTATTGCACATATAAATAAATATTGAATACAATGAGGAAAGCCTTCGTTTTCTGTGAATTAGAAAAGTGCGAATCTTCACTATCATCTGATAATATTATATTATATTAATAATAATAAACAACATCTTATGGGATACAAAATATCATACCATCAGGAAGATAATTATCAAGTAAGGTTATTAAAATAATTAAGCGATACTGAAAGCAATGGAAATGAACTTCTGGAGAAGATTCATTGAAAAATCAAAAAAACAGAATAACTGCCAATGAACGGTTAAGAGAAATAATATTAGTTAAAAGCTCTATCATCAATGACGTAGTAACAAACCATTTCTGGTTTAGACTCATATAGGAAATGGTTCAACAATAGATCTCTAAACAAATTCTAAAACGGGAACTAGAAGACAAAAGAAAGAGACATAGACTAAAACCTAGCTGGAAAAAAGAAATAGTTAAAGTGGAAAAATGACTTGAAAATTAAATTTAAATGCAATTAAAAATTAAATTTAAATGCAATTAAAAATCAAATTAATATGCAATTAAAAATCAAATTAATATGCTATTAAAAATCAAATTAATATGCAATTAAAAATCAAATTAATATGCTATTAAAAATCAAATTAATATGCAATTAAAAATCAAATTAATATTCAATTAAAAATTAAATTAATATACAATTAAAAATTAAATTAATATACAATTAAAAATCATATTAATATGCAATTAAAAATGATATTAATATTAGATGATATTAATATTAAATGATATTAATGTTAAATTATATTAATATTAAATGATATTAATATTCAATTTAAAATAAAATCACTACTCAATTATATCTTAAATTACTATTAAATTAAAAACTAAAGTTCCCTACCATTAATTTGTAAGTCGAGGAACCCCGGAGCAATAAAGGCCCCCTTGCAGTCGACTTTCACATCCGATTTGATCCGTTCATCGTAAAATATTTGTTCAGGATTCATTATTTTTCCTCCTCTAACCCACAAGTCCTCCTCTTGAAAAACATGATCCTTTAAAATTTTGCAGTTCACGAATTGCTTCAATTTGGACATTCTGGCAATGTCGTTGTGGAAATGTCGTCGTGGAAATGTCTTGGAAATGTCTTGGAAATGTCGTGTAAACGTCGTGAAAATGTCGAGGAAACGTCGTAGACAATGCCAAAACTGACTTTGAACAAAAATAAAACAATCTGGTGTACTAAAAGAGGGCAAAGTCGCCTCTTTTGAGGTTAAATAATTACCGCAGTTCAACGTCCTGTATCGATACACTGATGTCCTTGATCTACTAATTATTATTTTTCAAGTATTTTTCTGCTGATACCTTATCAGCGCATTTGTACCAATACGCGATAAAAATTCAATGTGTATCTTCATCCCTAATCTATACTCTATTCTGTAATTCAATCGGTTATTATTAAATTATTGTAATTTCTCTACTTAATTCTTACATTACGTATATTACTTACTCGTGTGTAAATAAATATAAAATTAAATTATATTTTCATTATGTATGCACTTCTCCATTGTTGGAATTAAATTAAATTAACCGCGTTTTATATTATGTAGTCTTCGCGAGACTAGCGCCTGTGCCGTGGTTGTAGTACATACTAATGTACAGGACCGTATCCTTAATATTTTTATATGCTAAAAATAATACTCTTTGAATCCCAAATTTGGACCATTTTTGGACCAAATTATATGGTATACAAGTTACACTAATTAAATAATAAGTTATTTAATTTTTAAATTTAAAAAAAGTGTACTTAATTTACTTAAAAAACACTTAAGAAAATTTATTATTTTGGATTACCATTCTTAATCAAAATGCATTAATATCAAAATATATGACACAAGAAAGTAAATAATACATAAAAATTACATCAACAAATTCAACTACATACTTTCAATATTTAATCAAATAAACTAAAAACCTTACTGAATTCTTACTTTGACCTTCAATTTTGCATCTTATACTATATAAGTTACGGACACAAATTGCATTGCATAATTTGAAATTGTATTGTATTTCAACTGCTTAGCTAACTAATTAAATGAAAATTGATTTGGTCGTAACTAATAAAATTAATCTCGCTGTAATTATAATCAGCATTCGAGGTTTTTAAAAATATTGTTTTTAAAACAATTGTAAAATATTGTTTTGAAAAATTTCGTATCAAACTGTAAAAAGTAAAACGTTTTGATAAAACACAGGATAGGTTTGATAAAACACAGGATAGATTTGATAAAACAGTAAAGAGATTTTAAAAAAACAAAGGAAACATACTTATGGTAAAACAGGAAGTTCGGTACAAGTGCTCTGCTACATACGTTACTTGGGTGTCTTTATAGGTACCATATGAAAAATATCTTCTTACTTCATTAAGTTTTAATGTACTCGTGTAATAATAAAGTATCTACCACGTTCTCTATCTTGCTCATATTTACAATTTTAAATAATGTATCAATTATCTGGGATTGCTTCCAGTCCAGCCGGCTTATAAGGGTTTTTCGTTTGAGTCCAATCCCGCAAATACCCTAATCTTTGCCTATCGGTGACCATCGTTCGTCTGTACATATTCCCTATAGTAACTTTGTTGATCACGTAGGCGGAAAAATGTGGGACCGCCATCGCCACCACGATTATACCAAAACTCGGCAATATCTCAATCCACATTCTACAAAAGTACAATACATAATTAATAAACAACAATAATGAATAAACAACAATAATGAATAAACAACAATAATTAATAAATAAGCTAGCTAATAAATAAACTTCATCACCTATTATGAAATTCCTTATCGAGACGTACT
>JAWQRP010002750.1:0-14782 GCA_033557875.1 Quadriops clusia | reverse complement strand
AATTCTTAAAGATCTATTAAACACTACATATTGTCCCTGCAATGCAGAACTATCGAATGTGAAAAATCTTGATTTCTTTTATGTCAGATTTGGGTTGCATTTGGTAGGCTACAATAGCAAAGTAACGAATGTTTAGTCCCACTAAAAAGGTCTAATATCAGTGAAACCCTGATTTCACATTCTAAACTGAAACACTTATTTTAGTCTCCTAAAAAGTAGTGATTTTCATATTCGATAGTCCTGAATTGTAGTGACGATATACTGAAAATGAAGCGAATTCACCATATGGAAGTATATAAGTAATAATTTTTAAAGACTTACCTGGTCCTAATGTATTTTTCTCTACTGTAACTACTTCATTAAAAAAACTTTCATTGTCTATTTCCATCTGTGTATTTGGTCCATCTAAAGGGTGTTCAGATGAATGTGTAACATAAAAACTAACGCTTCTTTACTGTTTCTTGGAAGATCAAACAACGCCGGATTTTTTGTGTTACACATTCAACAAAACAGCCTATATGCACTGGAGGTGGAACCAGTTAAAGGTTTAATAACATCTTCTTAGGTTTAGACCAGATGCTAGTGTTTCATCTTCTTCTGTTGGAATAACCTCTTACCCAATAGACGATCTAGACCTTTTGAAGATAAGTAAGGCAGAAGCGACAATATTATTTACCATGGCCTCTATAGAATGAAAAGTTTTTAAATTTCGAATCTTAGTTTTAAGTTTTGCAATTTGTGACGCTTTACTTCTAATAATTTTTTTTTAATAATTCTTGAATTATGGTTTGGTTTGTCATGTTGACATGTGTGCGTATGCCAGTTCAACTGGTTGTGACCGAGATCGGAATCTCAAACCTTCTTTGTTGGAATTAGGATTCAGGATAAATGGGATTGGTTTTCCTAAAGTTTACTCGCGAATCTTTGAACCCGTTTGTTTATTTGCTAACCTTGTGTCGTTTTGCGTACCTTTCAACCTAACGTTTTATAAGAGTGTGCGCGGGAACCTTGTATAACGAACAGGTAAATGGCCCCCTAATTCGACCAACTATAACCTTGTCAGATTTACGTTCTGTGTTTACACAGCTGCCACCTGTCAACATTCATACTTGTACACGGAAACACATGGGTTCACTGCTAACATACCTTCCTCTTAGAACGCTTGTTTATTATTTCACATTCATTACCTCAGTTTATTCTGATGCCCCAATCGAGATGGGGAGCCGAGCCTATCGGAGGACTGGAAGAGCCTATAAGAGGGCTCTCTCCCAGCTATCTCCCTCGAAACGGGCAGACCCTTCCGTTCAACTTGCTCTACTTCATACTAATAGCCAACGACGTACAGAGAGGTAGTCATCGTGTCGTTGGATAGTCGATAGCTAGACGTCGATGACGAGACACGAGAGAATTAGGCGAGTAATCATAGTAAAGTGTGGTCATCTCTTAGTGGTTGTGTTGGTCGTAGCCTAGTGGTAAGATTGGGGCTTTCGAACGGTTGAGGTAGGCATCACCCTTGGGCAGGGTGTAGTTAAGTGAGAGGTACCGCACAGGCTTTAAACTTCGGCCAGAAGTCATCGGGGCTCTGCGACCGCTTGGTATGCTAGCTCCCATCTCGAAGGTTTTGATCGCGCCATGTGCAGACTCGGTAGCGTTTACCTCTGAGACTCCCTCACGTCGGTATAAGTTGCGTCGTTACGTTTCCTTCTGCAGAGCCTCAGGTGAGCCGGAAGCCACGAAGGAACCGCAGTGTTTCAATCTCACTGGAGATCACAAAGGAAGCGTACGGGTTCCTCCGGCATTGCGCGATTCTCAAGAGGGAAACGATACCGTAAAAGTTCTAGTACAAAAGACCGGTTAACGAAGTTCCGGAGCAGCTCTGAGTCAAGCATCGCTAATCCATCCTTTTTGTCGATACCAGGCTAATCTACGTCAATGGCCAGAGGGCTATTGTAAGAACGAATAGTGGGTAATAAAAGTAACATCGCCCCTAGCAGGTC
Organism: Quadriops clusia; assembly: GCA_033557875.1. Taxonomy (NCBI): domain Eukaryota; kingdom Metazoa; phylum Arthropoda; class Insecta; order Coleoptera; family Hydrophilidae; genus Quadriops; species Quadriops clusia. Next base: position 12,785 of record JAWQRP010002750.1, on the reverse strand, counting down.
AGTAAAAGGCCAGAAGGTTGGTATTGTATTCTTTTTCTTGTTATGTGTTCAACGTTCCTGATTATTGTTCAATGATACACCTAATTACTAGTGCTCGCTGTATTATTTGTTTATTACATAAACTTGTCTAACGTTACTGCATTTGCCTCAAATTGATTTGATCTCGTATTGTTGCTAATTTTGTTTTGATAAAGTGTCCAATAAATGTATTAAACCGGCATCTGCCATTTCATGTGTTTAATTAATCCCTGTTCCCTCTCAGTTATCAGAACTCAAAGCGAAACAAATTTATTAGATGAATTTGCAATTGATTCTAAGGTCGAAGATACTACAATCACAACGATATGGGCCTCCAATTAATAACTAGACTTTCACGCCAAAGAAAACGACTGATTAAAGAAACAATAAAAAGTTCTCTCAAAAATACGGTTTCGTTACACTACATAGCATTTCCATGCTAGTTCACGTTTCATATATCAAAATTATTCAAAAATCGCTCTGAATCCTAGTATGAATCTGTTTTATCTTGTTTAGTTCACCTAAGAAATATATGAGAAAGTCGAGTGGAGACCACTCCATATTTTTTATAGAAAATTTATTGGGAACTATTGGGCAATAATTTAGTTCTCTTTTATAATAAATAGACAGTAATCCCAGCAAGGTAATAATATAAAATAAATCAAAGTCTACTTGCCAATATTCTGTTTTATACACGACACGCTTCGGCCCTCAATATAAGCCCGTCATCAGGTGTCTTTGACCTTTCGATATTTAATTAGGGTACGAAGGTCTTTATTAAAATTATAATTTTAAACTTCTTGTAATAATTTTCTAAAAAATAGGAAATTTCATGAATTTTATGAATCTGATCAAAGAAGAAGACGAACACAAGATCGAATGCAATAAATTTAAATTTATACAACGCCTGTATTATAAATAATGCATAATAATAAATAATCGCGACAGTACAGAATAAAAATAAATATAAAATAACGTTACTAAATCTAGAAGGCACCTAATTAATACATTAAATCGAAGGCTTCGCTTTGTCGTTGCTGCTGGTCCTTTTCACTCGCTTGAACCTGGTCAGTTCTCCTTCGTAACTCTGCGGCAGCGCCCCAAATATATCCGAGTCCGTAAGTCCATAGCTTTCGTAACCCTTCGTGTTCATATCAGCGCTTTCCTTCGCTATTCTCCTCCTCATCTTCCGAAATGGATACTTGGCGTATCTCTCATTCGACAACCTTTGTTCGCTTGCCCCTTTGATGCCATTAAAACTTGCTTCCTCTTCCTCGAAATTTTGACGTTTTCTTCTAGCATAAGCGTTAGGATTCCCATAGGCGTAATCCTCTGAGTCGGCATTTAAGCTGTTTGCCTGTGAATTTCGCTTTACTAACTTTACCCCTTTTGGATGATATTCATTGGCTGAATTATCCGCCACATCATAGTCATCATCGGCTAATGTTTCGTATTCTTGTTCTGCCTTATTCACAGGGTTGTAAAAGTCTTGTCGGTAATCATCTCGACGATTCCTTACTAAGGAAGCAGTTCTATCGTCGAAACCGTCATCGTCAAATTCGTCTCCCTCATCATCAACTTCTTCGTCTTCGGATCTGAAAGGTCCATAAGCAGGGTTTCCATCACCACTGGCACGTTTGCGTCTGTTGTAAACTGATGGAACTGCATATCTTTCATAATATCTTCGATAACCGGGGTAAAGTCTCGCCATTCGACGTCTTCTAATTTGCAAAGCATGGTTTCCGCTATCATCTTTTACAATATTCCCATTATCATCCTTATATCCACTGGAATCTTCTCTCAAATTCTCCTTAATTCCGCTACTCCCTTCTTTCAAGCTATTCCCCTCTAGACTGTTCTGGTTTTGTTTCAAGTTAACAGCATCCTCTTTTTTGGAAATTTTCTTCTCGGAATCCCTCTTCACCTTAGGGCAATTTTTCATGTTTTTCTCCATGGCTTTCTCAGTGCGCATCATTCCCGAATTTTGAATCGGGGCAATAGTCGTTATCCCTTTGGGACATTCTTGAGCTTCTTGGGCAAACACGCTCGAACTAATTTCGTCCTTGACCCTCTCCAAGAGGATGTTCGAGTCGTGAATGGCTTGATTGGCTTGAGCGTTCATCTCATCTAAAACGTTTCTTTGTTGCCGCTGATCACCCTGGACATATTGTTGTCCATTTTGGATGTTCTCGTTGCTTTGACCTAATGTTCTTGGACAATTCTCCGTAGTGTCTTCACTGATAGCGTTACTTATGTCACGTTTGTGAACATGGCTCACTTCATGTTTGTCGATTTTGATGTTTTCTACAATTACCTATCGGAAGGAAACGTTACATTTTATAGGGTGTCTCAATATAAATATAATCTATCTACCTGTTTTTTATCCCCTCCATTATTTCTCTTCGCTCGAATGTGGGGCAATAACGATTGTTCACCATTGAGCTGCTGGGGGGACAACGAATTGTCCTCTTCATCAATCAACGTATTTTGATGCACGTTTTCGGCTTCCCTCTTCTTCCTTTGGTCCACATCGACTCCATATTTTAAAGTATTATACTCCCTCTTCACTTGTTCCTTTATGGCGTTAATCTTCTGGTTCAGGTTTTCTTCGATCTCTCGTTCTAACTGCAATTGGCTGTACTCTCTCTTTTGTTTGAGACTATCTGAAGTAGTGCTATCCTTCGCTCCCAAAGTAGACCTAATTCCCAATTCATGTTCGTTGCTGGTTGATGCCAAAGGAGACTTATTGCCGCTAACTGTGAGTTCTCCCGAAGCAGCCAATCCTTTTACGATATCTTCGTTATCAGCAACTTTCTCGTCTCGTTTGCCTCTTCCTTGTTCACTCTTCACTACTGTCGCCTTGGTAGATGTATCCACAATTTCCCGTTTATTCACCTTACTCTTCTCGGTAACCTTTTCCTGCGCCTTATCCTCCTTCTTTTTCCGACTATGATCCTCCTTCTTAAGCGAAAGCCTATTCGCTCCATTTTCCATATTTTCATCTTCCCTCGCATCTTTCTCCGTCAGGTCGACAACACTCCTCTTTTCCTTCATTTCGTCCTGCTCGGCCAGCCCTAAATCAGTGATAATCCCCCGAAGATTGTCTTCGATTTCATCAATATTGCCTCCTTCTTCTTGGATACTACTATCAGAATTCTTTTCAATTCCGTCAACCAATTGCTGTTCGGCTGATTCTCGTTTTCTGTTCGCGTATTCGACTCGATAAGGGGCAGACTTTCTCACTAGAGGAAACTGCCGTCTCAAGCCTTGGCTCCCCTTCAGCATCTGCATTTTAGACCCGATTTTGAAGTTGGCCAAAATTTCAGGATAACGTCCATTCTGGTACAAGGCGTGCATTTCGTTATCGGCCATGTCTTCAGATTCTTCTTCTGATATTTCCCGTTTGACATGAGACATCGGGCTCCTTTCTTCTTCAAATGATGACAGTTCATATGACTGAGACAACGGCTTCAGGACTCCTATTGCTTTTCCATGACTGAATACGACACCAAACGGTTCTTCTTCCTTGCCCCAATGGAAAAACAAGTTTCTCTTTTCCACTTTTCCATTTTTCGCATTCTTTGCCGAAGGTGATCTCTTATGGCCAAAATTTTGATTTCTTTGGGAACCTTCCTGGTTTAGAGATTCCTGATTGTTTGCCATTTCCGATAGAGTGTTATCTTCGGAATCCGAAACTTGATCGACTGAATATCTAATAATGTCAACACATAAAACATAAATTAAGGAAATTAATTATTGCGGCTGTTTTAGCTACTTACGGCACTGGATTTGGGGCTACTTTCTTAACAGGATTATTGTACAGCACATTACTGGAAGGATAAAAGTGAAAACTCGAGGGGTACAGTTTAAGCCTGAGATGTTACTTACTTTGCACTTAATTTATTGGAAAATAAAGTTTTTCCACTAACACTAAAATTGTGAAATTGTATTAAAAAACATAACAAAATATAGTGAAGCCCATCGACTCGCATAATATTTATAAAATATATTGTAGAAATTAAATGTCATCAGTTGAATAAGACATTTCTTGTAAACAAAAAAATCTGGTGGAACGACAACTAGGATTAATTGTTCACTGACTAGGATTCACTTTTTGACTTCCATTAAACAATTCTGTGGCACCTGTGAATAGTGGGTTAAGTGCGCTTTTATAAATTTTTCTCTCTTTCTTTTGGTGTAACCGGCCAAATTTTTCGGTTATTGCAACGAATAATATTCTCTTGTGAATCATGGGTTAGAATTTAAAAATTGAACTTTTACTTGTAGAAAGTGGTCAAGTTGTCTTAACTCATGTTGCAGTTCAGTTTCCTAAATTAGCGTAGTATAAGCTGTATCTATATTTTTAAACAAAGTATACTTAATCACTACTTTCAATTACGTATTCCCAAAAGTGTAATTTTTGCACTTAACCTACTATTCACAGGTGGCACAGAATTTAGTTTGATTAAAATTACCTTTTTAACTAGTTATTTTCCCCATTAAATCACGGACTGCCATGTACACATGCAATATTTTACCATGTGCACATACATTTTACGATATATACTTATAAATGTTATCATGTACATGTCGATATCTTACCATATAAACAATCTTATTACCATGTACACTCACATCTTACAAATTTGACATATACATGTTGTCATGTTTGCTATTAATTTATACAAGAGTATTATACGTAGTAAGATAGCGAAAAATGAAACATGACAGTAATATGGGTTTGAAATTTATTCGAGTTGAAATGCATTTAATATGAGACTTATTCAATATTTGTAATGATTATAAAATTTAACTGTAAAAATCTAGATATAATTTTCATGTTACTAAAACTCTAAAACCCAGATATATTATACCATCATACATTGATCCTGTGAAACTGTGATTTCATCTGAAAAATATCGTGTGCATTATATATCATGTTTAATTTTGGCCTTAGTTTGTAAAAGGCAAAATTTTAAAAAGCCACATTAGGTGCTCTCACAAATTTTATAAAAATATAGTAGCCTTTCTTTAAGTTAATTTATAGTACTTCTTAATTATCGGTTACTGTAGTATGAATGTCAGGTGAAATAATAGCTAACTCATTCAGAGTTAAATCAATATCTATGTATTAAAGAAATGTTATAAATAATGGTTCTTTTGAGTATATGTCATTTATAAACCTTTTTCCCTAATGAGATTAGCCTTACCCTAGTCAAATGCAATAAGCATATCAGTCATCAACATTTGTTAGTAGATAAACTATGAGAATTCGGGACTAAATTTCACATAAGCTTCATACAGGAGCTCTAAAAACTACACCTTCGATTTTCTTCCAACAAAGTATTTAACTTTGAAAATGTTCTTAATGTTCAAAACGTTCTTAACGTTCAAAACATTGTTCTTAACATTCAAAATGTTGTTCTTAACATTCAAAATAAATGGAGTGAAGTTTGGGAATAATTTAAATTAAAATGAAATAAAACAGCGAACCTTCATAAATTATGAATTATAATTATTTTAAAATTTAAAAAAATAACAATAAGCATGCAACAATTGACATTTTGTGTCTGAATAAAAATTTAAGTCTAAATAATAGATATAATCTTTTAAATATGTTTCAATGTTACGATGAATATTGATATTGTAATGCTAATATTTACAAAAGTGAGATAGTGATTAGACAGATAGAGATATATAAACCCCTGACTTATGAACGGAACTAAAAATTAATTAGTACATATGCTTAATGTACATGTTGTAAATGTCGCATGAAGTGCACACTTTTATCCTGACAACCGATTACAATTCACAAATAGTAACACACATTGTAAACGAAAATATTTCACATCAAACAGAGTTTGATACGTTTGATGACAGTAAAAGATTTAGGTCCACAGACGGAATTTTTTAACAATACGGTCATTACTAGGGAAGCACGGAAGCTTCCTTTGTAAAACAATTTCTTATACACATAATATTTACTTCTAACTTATACATTTTTGGGTTTAAAACATTGAGCAACTTAAACTTGTAGACAATATTCCGGAACAATTTTTCATCGTTCATGTAAACAAAATAGTTCGTATAAACAAAATCGTTCGTGTAAACAAAACATTTACACACTTCACTAAATAGCACCAAATATGAAAAATAAGCATAAGAAAACATAACTGATTTTCATTCAGAGGGTCTCGTAACTCGTGGTGAAGACAATAATGGAAAATTGAGATTCAACTTTCAGGTCAAAGTTTAAAAAAGCCAGTTATATTTAAAAAAGGTTCAGATATGGATTATTTTAACATGAACAGTACAAGAGAGAGAGAGCCATTGAGAAATGTAATATGTATCAATGTACATGATATATTATATACTATATTATATATGGACTGTTTATATTGATATCAAGCAATTTATACTTGTTGAAAGAACAGAATCCCTCCGGCAAGATTACGGCTACTACACTTTCAAATACTACACTGACTTACTGTTCATATCACATTCAATGCAATTGCTACATTTTCATTAAAAAGGAAGCTTACTAAAAAAGAAACCTTACTTAAAAAAATAAACTATAACAAAAATAAATCTCTTAGAATACCAATCAAAAATATAAAAATAAACAACAAATGAAATTAATAAATGCATACCTCGTATTCTTCTAGTTTAATCACGAAATCGTAGCAAAATGTACATCCTTATTAAAATTCCTCCTTTGAACTTTTCTTTAAAACAACGTAAAATCAATACTGTCTAGGAAGGTATGAACGTGCCTACAATTAACTAAACAAAACGACTCGATTACACAGTATAAATTACCCAATAGGATATAAACATTTATGTTTTTGTGCGTATCTAAGCCTAACCTACGCAGTCATTCCGAGAAATATTTTGTTCAAATTTTTCTGTGCAGAACATGTCTTTGTGCACATACACATTTAAACTATTCTAAGAAAGGAAAGACGACACACATTTTGAGAATTGACTTAACACTTCAACTCATAACCTACTTAGAAACTAACTACACTTTAATAATTATAAAATATATATATTGCACAAAACATTCGTTGTATAAAAAAAATCTTAAAATCAACATATTAATAAAATAAAATTCTAATATGACAACTACCAAATATATATATTCATATAAAAATCTCTAACAATAAAATAGTTGTCTTCAAACAGGTGGAGCACAAGTAAATAAATAGATTGAGTTCAATGATTTCATTACAAATTTAAATGATTGATTAAAGGTCAATAACTTGACTGAAAATACAATAAATCGATGAAAAGTTAATTAGAAAAGCTGATAAACCACTAAATAAACGAATTAGCAAAAATGGTCAATTTTCATCAACTTAGCAATTTCGTAAATTATCAATATGTTGTACCTGTGTGACGACCAACTGACTCAATGCAATTCTCAAAATTCTACAGAATTCCTTAAACCTAAGATGAAATTATGAAATATTTTGTACAAAACACCTTCCTTTTCTTTCTAAACTATTATATTATAGCGCCACAAGTATATTACAAAAAGATATTCTATGAGGTTTCTTTATATATAAAATTTTCATATAATTAAATTTATTTCTAAGTAAACAATTAATATACAATATATGAAAAATGTAACCCAATTTTTTACTCTTTTTGATTTAAATCATTTTAAAAGTACAGTTAATTCGTTTTTATATTCTAACAGTCTCGGAGACCGTTTCAGTCTTTGTTATTAAATATTTCCTCTTTATTCTCCAGAAATATGGCAAAATTGGTAACTACACATGTAGGACGTATCCTAGTATCTTACATCAATTTTCTTTAAATGTTTTCCCTAAATCTTTAGAAACCAGTGAAGTCCAATTCTAATAAACCGTCTAAAAATATGTTTTCTGGACCGTAATTTCTGCAATTTCATATTGTTTCCGTAAATACTGCTCCAGTTAGTAATAATATGCAGAACAAAGTTTACAACCGACTTTAGAACAATTCGCTAATATGTTGGTGAATACTGATTCGTGCTTATTAAGTAAAAAGAAGAACGGAAACATTGAGCATCTGTACATGTTGTTTATCAAAATACAAAGAGATTGTTGTTTAAATCGTCAAATTTGTTTCTAATGTAACTTTGACTGCAATTTCTTGTTTATGTGTTTTATGTATGTCTTGTAAGTAAACAGTATATTTTAATATACTCCAGCCTAAAAATTAGGTGCCTACTTCGTGAACAATTGATTACATGTTAAAATGAAATTTAAAGACATTGTTGTGACAAAGTTCGATCCAGAAATGAAATTTATTCATTCAGTCTTGTCTTATTGATTCGAAAGATTGTAGTCACCAATTTGTGTCTGAAAGTGTTAATACCTTATTTATAGTCACTTTGTTGGCCACACTGTTATGAAGTCACTTAAGTCTACAGATGATCACACTGAAGGAGTTCAGAAAGAACGGCTTTCTATAGAAATGCCTCTAGCCGACAAACGTTGAAGACGAACTGAACAGAAACCAATTGAAATTTGGGCAGTGAATTCCGAAAGTACCGATTAACCAACCAGAGAAATGATAACAACTACTTAGGGGACCATCGCCTGTCTAATGTTAGCAATCGTTTCGAATGTGATCCTCCACTCCGTCTGATATAAGGTTTATGGGATCGTTTTCGAGCATGGCTATCCCATCGAAGTCGAGCGGCTCCAGGCCTTCTCGGAGAGTCTCGCTCGCTAACAACTCCGCTGCTTCTAGCTGCTTGCTTAAATCTAACCGACTGGCATCGGTTGAGAAATCTGAAAATATTTTGTTGTACTATATACATGACCTCCTCTACATATATATTCAACTGTTCTAATTTATTTTATTTGGTGGGCGACAGCTTAACTCGACCTAGTTTTATTTTTAATAGTATTGGGAGCAATAAGTTTTAAAAATATATTTTTACAGTACATAATTATATTGATATGGTTTAATAATCATATTGATACAAAACATATTTGATACTATTGCTCAAAATTCATTAATTGGGTTCTTTAGTTCATCAAAACTTTTAAATTTGAAAGTTGTGTATATATGACCTTCTGTCACACATGATTCTAATGAAAGCAAAATTAAAAACAATTTGTCGCAAAATAAATATTTAGCAGGAAATAGTTTTGATAATGTGCATATGCGAACAGTTTGGGAGTGTTATTGCTACAACATAGGCAACCGAAACTGCGTGCGTTTGATTTGATTCTTTATATTTCTTGTACTTCAACTGGATTCCACGTGTTTTTTTAACAAAACTTTAAAATTGGAATATAACCTTATTATTAAAAGTAAGCTCAAACATTTTGACTCTTCTAAATTTCTGAAAAATATCAGGAACATTATCATTTATAATGTTGAGAAGGTTAGAAAGCAGTGGATTTACACCTAGAGACCGGTTTAAGGCACTAAGCAGTAAGAGGAAACTAGTTATATTTAAGGGAATGCATCTTTTTCAATATGCATCTTTTTCAATGCCTTTTATTCTGTATATTTATGTTTATAAACTGTTCGTACCAATTTGTAAATATCTTATTTGTTCAGATGTGTGTTCATTCACTCATACCAAAGATTATATACATATACAGATATCTCACGCAACGTACTTTTTGCAAACTGTTTGCCACTCCCCGCCGCTTAAGGCGGCACACTCATTCGGGAAGCAGTGATGTAATAACCAGTAACCAGTTTAATCAACGCGTATCTGTCATATAAAATGACATATTTATTTTCCTAGAGGTTATATCTCTTATAGTATTCGCTGTATATATTTACTTATTTTTCTTGAATGCTAAAGCCTTGCCGACCAGTTTAATAAATCCACTCATTCGCTAAATATCCAAACTTCTGCATATTTATCGTATTTTTGTTCAAAGTTTTTTAGTGTAAAGACATCTCCACCCTAACAAGTTCAAATAATCTCTTAAAAATTGTATAGACAACCAAACTTACACATGTTGTGTTATCTCCGATAATATACTCAATAATCTTTGCCTATACCCAATCCTTTTTTCCTGTTTAGTCAATTCGAAACCTAAAGAATAATTTCATTGGATATCTATAGGTCATTGAATTGCACTTTTGCATGATGTGTATTTTATTTTTTGTTACGTTTGTCTAGATTATCATTTTTAATCCCATAACATCTATTATATAGTATTCTGCATATTACACAGTATAGAATATACTGAATTTCTGATAAAAGGTTGTTTTATTGGGGCACTACTATTTACATATGCTACTAAGATGCAATGCTTAACATGCGTAAAACCACTTTTCGATTTCAAACTTGTCCAATCTAAAATTGAAATATAACATGTTTGAAACATAGAGTTCTTAATATTTTTTTATTTATTTATAATAATCACTAAACAACCCAATTCTACTTCAATAGGCATTTAATATATTGTACAGGATGTTATTAAATTCGTTAATATCCTTTAAACTACTTATAATACTCATCAACAAAGGGTTTATACGTCGCTAATGACGCAAAATGGGTTTATTCCACCAAATAGTAAAGTTAGGGATCCCGTTTACTTATTGACTTACCTGTTAATATAATATTAGGTATGCTAGTAGGAGTATTTGGCGTTGTATGCAAACTCGTTGATGTATATCCAGTGTAGTAAGCTGTATCATCCGGAAGATCTATCGCCCCTATGGAGTCCGTGACGTCAGGTAAAGTTTGCGGGTGACTTTGTGTCAGGTGTATTGACGTGGGTTCTATATTGTAAGACCCACTGCTCACAGGCGGGTCGATCTAGTCACAAAGAAACACGTTTAATAGGAAATGAGTTATAAAGTTAAATGTTCAAGCTTTGACTAATTAAATTATAAACGAATTAACTCTTGTCCTCGTAAAGATTTTGAATAAAAATTAAATCAACATAATATTTTATAGATTATTTCTTTTTTCTTATATTATACTTCCTTTGTCTCAAATTGTCGTATATTTTGATTTAAGGATAGAATACAAAATTATAAGTTTAGCAGATGCTTATTTAATTTGGGACAGGGAAAGTAATAAACAGAACTAATTAATAATACGTAAGAATTTACAAAGAATTTGTTTTAATTCCATTAATTAGTTCTGTGAGTTTTGGAAGCTAACTACGTCACATCCAGAGAATCTAAGTCATGCGAATGATTAATGAAATGCTCCTACGATAAAATAACAACTCAATCGAGTAGTACTCAGAGCGGGAAGATGAAAACAAGAAGCACATGCGGAAACAGTTGAGCTGTTTATAATGAAACGACTCCCATAGAATACCTAAGATTAAAAAAAATTGCAAAGATAAATACACATAGATTTGTAAAAACTACGTCTAATCCATTACTCTGCTTAATAATAATAAGAATAATAATAATAATCATAATAATAATAAAAAGGTATGCAGCATGGGGCAATAACTCCAATATTGGTTCCGTTTCATCAAAAGATATCGCATTAGAGATTTTGTCCCACATTATATGTTCATAAGAGCAAAACAAATGAAGAGGCAAATATTCACATTAGAAAATTTAAGTCAAATGTTCACCATAAATTAAATGTTTTAATTCGGTGCTAAGTCTAATGTGGCATAGGATCTGTATTAATTTGTGATTTGCGATATATAATGATAGAAACAATAAATAACTGATAGGTGGTCTCCAGTCGGAAGGTAAATTCGAAAGCCACATAATAAAAGTAAAGCAAAATTTGACTCAAATTTCCTACTATTCACCTGCACTTGTGCACTCCACGTGCAGCCTGACTCCACTAAACTGGCTACCAATTGGGCCCAGTCCTACCAACATACGCATTTGTTACTATATAAATAGGCGTCGATATGTAAAAGTGTTAATACAAGGGCTTGTTGGCGAGACATATGAAAAATGATTTTCCTTTAAATCGACAACATAGTGTGCTTCGCTTATAAAACAAAAAATTTTGTAGATATGTACAAATACAGAAGTTACTTTATTTAAAAACGAATCTTTCATTTAAACAGCACAACACACACACATACAGATCTGGAACCCACGATAGTAAATAAAATACCTATGGTGGTTTAGCTACGCTAAGGTTACCTAACGTGATGGTGCTATCCAAACTGCACACATTATTAGTAATGTTACATGATGTAATGAAAGCAATGATCAATTTTAGGATTACATGTTCTCGTTACATATGTTCTGGTACAGCAACGAACAAATATATTTACTTACCACACCCTGAGCGCAGAAAAGCAAAAGGAGGTCGTTACGTTTTTGCAACTCTTTATGCGCTACGGTTAATGGGGAACGAAAGAAAATCGGACTTACCATTGAAAATGCTTCGAAGTGTTGTTGCAACTGAGCTGCTTGGTGCGAATGGAATATGTGGTAGTCGTTCGGCAAAGGACTAGGAGCTCCGGGACTGCACGGCGCTGAGTGCCTTCCACCTAAGCTAGGTGACGATTGTGGACTAGGGCGAGGACTTCTGTACACTTGCTGTAACTGCAACGTTAAAGTAATGGTTGTGTTATAAACGTGGAGGCGAGCTTATTTAACAGAACTACGACACTTATCAGATTAAATATTGGGGTTGAAAGTTAATAAGAAAAGAGTAAACCAGCAGATGTCTGTCTTCATAGCAGCAATAGGTCGCGCCAGATGTCAAAAAAATCTGGAAAATATTTCCCAATTCAAAAGCGCCGAGACCAGATGTTCAAACAAGACGCGTGCTTCCAAAGGTTCGAATTCCAAGAAGAGAGAGATAG
>JAWQRP010002749.1:0-14783 GCA_033557875.1 Quadriops clusia | reverse complement strand
ATATCTTTGCAATCATGACTGGTGGATGAAATAGAAAACAAAGTATAGAAAAAACTGACATATATTAATGAATTAACACCTAAAATAAAAAGTATTGTAAATAACCATAACATTGTGATAGCCAATTATAATCCCAATAAACTTGATAAAAGATTCTTCTCAAAATTAAAAGATAAAGACAAAACAATAGATAGACATGATGTCGTTTACAGACTTACATGTGAATGTAAGAAAAGATATATTGGTATGACTCAACAGAAATTGAAACACAGGATCACGCAATATCGAAGTGATAGTATACACAAACCACAATGTTGTGCTTTAGCACAACATATATTTGAGACGAAACATAAAGTTTTATATGATAACTTAGAAGTGTTGACACAAGAAATAACTCTAAAGAAAAGACTGTTTCTAGAATCTTTTTACATACAAGTAGACAACAACAATATGAATAGCAAGAAAGACAAAGATAATTTAAGCCAAATGTATGTGTATCTGGTAGATTATTACAAGAAGAAGAAGAAGTGTAATTTAAATGTGGCGCCTGACACCACCTGTTAGAATGTATGAAGTTAGGTGGTAGTTATAAAATGGTGGTTCTCATCGGAAAACGTGATCACAGTAATAATTTAATTTAGCACAATTTATGTAAGTAGAAGTAGATTTAGAGTTTTGATAGACAATAGACTAATTCATGACCCACTAACTGATACAATTTGTAACAATTTCAGACCTCTGATGAAGGCAAGGGAAATTTGCCGAAATATAAGGTTATAAAAAGGAGTGCAAACGACTTTTATTGAGCCTACAAACCCGTTATCTAATACAAATATATATATATATATATATATATATATATATATATATATATTTATTTATTTTCAGAGAAGGAAATAATGATCTTAATTTATTTATATAGAATCACTTTATTTTATTATTATTATTATTCTTATTGTTAATATATGTTGCTTTTTATTTTACTGGATATTATTTCATATATTTAGTAAGAGATTTCATTTCTAATTTCTAAATAATTTTTCATGTTGAAAAGAGAACATTTACATGATTTTCTGTGAGATTATGACTACAAAGCAAAGATAACATATTGTGTTTCCTATATAAAAAAAACATGATTTATGTATGTCAGGTTTGTAACATTTTCTATATTTGTATCAATATTCAGTTGGATTTCAATTCGATCTGATTTTCAAAGTCTCGCGTAATCAGTTCGAATCGAATTGACATTCAACTGAATACTCATTGAAAAGTAGTAATTGTCATGTTTTACTTAAGTCATAAAGATATGTCGTATTCCTATTGTTAACTTGTACCAATTTCTTCGTTCACTTTGCGTCGTTGGTCGTTTTTCTTTTTAGAAATATATACTCGTATGGTTTTCTTTAGATTATTAAGACGTAAAAATTGACACTACATCGTTCGGATTCTTACTTGCTATATAGGAATGCTTATATATATATTTATGCCTATATACATTACGTACACATCGTTTGTTTGTTTGCTCTGTACGACGGTCGAAGGCAACTTTTTGTTAAACATTAATATCGGACTAAACTTTAATGAAACTGATTACAAAAGTACACAATTATGTTGGCCAATGATTAATGCTATTATCAAATATTAATATTTACGTTCGAGATGTGCATATAGTGACTCGTAGCATAAATAATCAGATGAAGATTCCAACAGATATCTTCAAAGTGGCATCACGTCATATGCTATATTTCATATAAAAAATATGATATATCAAAGTCATCCTTATGTCACTATTATGTTTTCTTCACGTCAGAAAAATATCTCCTTCATAACGTCAATATTGGAATATATTAAACATGATTATCTATGAGGTTTGGACTTCAAAGAAGACAACATATCACATAATATAATTTAAATGAAAGGCACGATTTATGAATATCACAATTATATTGTTTTCATGTTTTACTTATGTCAAAAATATATCTAAATAGTGACATCGTGTCATTCATGTAAAAAATGTGGTATATCAATGTTATATTTTTGTCACTTTTACGTTTACTTCATGTCCAAAATATTTCATTTGCAGGACGTCACTTTTGGGACTGCGAATTAGACATTAGGCATAATGTACATCATGATTTTCTACAAGATTTTGATTAGGAAAAGGACATCACTAGAGTGATTTGCTTCATCATTTTACGTTCATTTTTGCATACTGGAGAAGATACGTTCGGAAAGAACTGAAGAAGATACAAATGGGAAATAGTGGAGAATATGTGTAAAAGCAGAATATAGAAGTACAATAGAAGGGAAAGAAAAGGAAAGTATATAAGTAGAGAAAGCAATAGAAAATTGCAAAGGGTAGAAGCGGAGAGGCCAGGAAAGAATACGGAGTACGGAGAAGCAGAAAGAGCTGGAGAGAATAAAAGAGTATAAAATTAAGGAGTGCAGGACAGAATAAGAAAGTATAAAAGCGTAGAGGACTAAGGATATAACAGAAAAATGGAGAGGATAAGATTGAAAGACTCTATGAGTTTATAGAAGTGAAACATCAGACTTGAGGGGATTGACCTGAACAGAATTGGAGTAGAGAGGATTAGAGTGGACAGGGACGAATTTCAGCGGATGGGATATGAAGGGGTACAGCGCAGAGAATACGGTAGACGCGGAGAGAATATGTGGAAGCGTAGAGCAGAGAGGATTTGAATGAGATAGAGCGCAAGGTTTAGGACTGTATAGGCGAAAACCTAAAGGACGAAGAGGACGGGAATCCAGAGGACAGAATAGGGCAGAATAAAGCAGGATGGGATAGGATAGGGGATAATAGGGTAGTATAAAACAGGATGGGATAGGAGAATAGGTGATAGGACAGGATAGGAGCTGCATGCAGGGGTGGAAGCGCGTGCGTGTCATTGCCGTCCAGGCTCCAGTCGAGGAACATCTAGCTACCTTCGGCGCCTTCAGTTGTTCCCGGGATATTACACTGCAAGCACGCGCAATAGACATTTTAGTAATCACTCGGCTGTTTTCGTAAATATTGAGGTAGATCGAGGACGGCAATCAAAACACTATATCATCAGGTGCCCTTCCGTCAAAATGGACAGTGTACTGGTGCGACTGCGGAGAGCTGCGCTCAGCTAGTATATCAGGTGTCTACCTACCTGCCTTAAGGTGGTAGATTGAATTGGCGCAGCGGTGGCAGTGGCATGACATGACGGCTAAGTCCGGAGGAAGACTGTCACGCGAGGCATGAGCATGAGCTGTCCTGGATCGAGCCAAGGCTAGGATGGTTCCATGCGAACGAGCGCTGGCGCTTCTGGCCCTCAACTTTCTACTAGTCACGATGCCTCCAGGTAAGACACCACACGCCGGTTACCACACGAGTAACCTGTTACTGCACCGAATATTACACCGGTGATCGGTTACTACACCGCTTACCACTTTGATTTCCGCACAAGTCACCAGTTACTATACCAGTTGCCGGTTACCACACATCAGTTCGCTAGTACCACACACCAGACACGAGTCATGATACATAAAACATGAAGCATGAGACAAGAGACACCAGACTTTCCAGCTGCTTTTCGTCGCTTTCCCGTCATCTGTGCCATGCGGTTCTTGCACATAACCTCTCACCGCCAGCGTCGGCACCGACCCGCAAGTTACGTTATTGGTTTTTTACCGAATACTTCTTTAAGGAAAACCAAAGTAATAGTAAAAGTATTAGTAACTGTCGTTACAATCATTAACTACAAACATTATAAACGACTTCTAACTATTAATAAAAATTTAAACTCAATGAAAATGATTTCTACTTTTAACGTCTAAAACGTAAGTTGCTACAAAAGTTAGATGTTTAATGAAATTAACGACGTTCGTAAAATTGGAGCGACGAGAAGTTCTTTTACTCCTCAGAAACCACTTTCACCCCTTATAACTCCGCCGAAAATAAACAAGTAAATACGAGATTGAGGAAAATTCTTTAAAATTATTTGGGATTTTTGTCCAGGTGCATTTAATCAAGCAAAGATGTAGGTAATTATTGGAGTTACTCCTTTATTCTATGCATAGAGAGAATAGAAAAAAACAACTCCAATAACTGCCCACATCTTTGTTTGGTTAAACCCACCAGGACAAAAATCCCAAATAATTTTAAAGAATTTTCCTCAATCTCTTAATTATTTGTTTATTTTCGACGGAATTGGAAGGTTTGAAAGTGGTTTCTGCGGAGTAAGTAGAACTCCTGGTCGCCCCAATTTTACGAACGTCGTTAATTTCATTAATCATCTAACTTTTGTAGCAACTTACGGTTTAGACGTTAAAGTAGAAATCATTTTCATTGAGTTTAAATTTTTATTAATAGTTAGAAGTCGATTATATGTAGTTAATGATTGTAACGACAATTACTACTACTTTTACTATTACTTCAGTTTTCGTTTAAGTATGTTGCTCACTACGAAGTAATTGTCCATAATACTTATTCTCTTTGCTTAAATAAGAGAAAATTAAAAATAGAATCATTTAATGTATTTAACATTTCCCTCGCGAACAGTTCCCGCTGCTTCTAGTCACGGCACCACTGTGTGCCGTCAATACCCGACTTGGAAAAATAAATAATTCCGAACGGAAATTGAATCGTCCTAATTAAAACTTTTTTTAAACATGTAACGGCATTTTTTTGCTCTTCCCCTAAGTACCTCATTTGCTTTAATGTACTTTAGGTCCGTCAGACTTCGTCGCGTATATCAAACGAAAGTTGACCTATTTCACCCCTCGGAACTTGGCGGTACATTTTTAAATTTTCAATCCGAGAAAATAAAAGCATACGTCTCCGGATCGGATTTCTCCTGACTTTGAATCCGCACAACTTTTTCTGGTCCTCTTATAATACATAACATTCCCTTAACTTTTGCCCGAAAAGTGTAATTTACGTGATGGCGCAGCAATTTAAAAACATGAATCCTTTTTTTTTTCGATCGGAAAAACATCTCCCGTCGGAAGACAACAATGCAAAATTAATATATCCTTCTCCAAGGGTGGAAATTTTTATATATTGGTCCACTAATCTAAAACTTTTCGTGAAAAATGTGCGGTGGATATTTTATTTTGCAAGTTATGTCACAAACCGCGTCGTTATTACAAGGGATAAAAATCGGATGGCATCCGAGGAATTTCCCTGCTCCCAGTAATTAAAACGTTATGTTATTATAAAGTTCGTTTCCCGGTTAAGAACTAACGTCGACGATATAAACGGGTGAATGCCGCCTTATAATATTATTTTATTAAAGCATCCTGAGAAAGACTCAATGGTATCCCATTTTAGTCCTGATCATTAAAATATCCTGCTTCCCGAAACGACGGCAACTTGCCCCCAGGTTGCCTTGGGCAACGCAAAGTATCCCTAATCACGTTTATTAAACGTATTTTCGATGAATTGAACTTGTACACTTTCTTCCGGAAAACTTTCCCTCCCAATTTCACTGCTGTACAAGAGCTTGCCGGAGGGTAATAACGGTGCTAAATCATTTCTAGGTACATCATTTTTATACATGATCATTAACTTGTCAACTTTTCTCAACGGGTGATTACATTTAAAATTTTCATGAAGTGTAGAGTTAAAAATTCACTAGGCAAACGGTCAGACATGTTTTATTTTGTTAAAATGTATTTTAAATTTTTGTAAATGTTTAAAAAATATTTTTTAATGTTTCTACACTTTTTGTCGAAGACGTCTTTTAAGTATGTAGTGTAACTAGTGTAACTGAAATATTATAAATACCCAACTAAGGGGGTCATTCTAATTCACGGTTGTAATAGCGGTTGCAATTTTCGTAGTAAATGAAAACTGTCGCAACGTTTACAACCGTGCTACAACCTACAACCTTCAAGCTTTGTTGTATTCTAAGATATCGTTGTAGCGAAGTTGCAATTTGACATTTAGAGCTAACTTCATTCAAGACATTGTAGGAGCATCCTATACATGCAGCAACGTCAGACAAGCGCAAACCACGCGATACGCAACGACTACGTTTGCGATAATATGGCTCAGGCTTATAACTGACCTATAAACAATTTGTTGGACATTGATTTAGTATAGAAAAAGTCCATTTAGAAATTGTTCTATATACTCTGAGGATGATACAATATCAACATAGGCGAAACCAATAGCATGAATTACATTTGGAAACCCAGCGCAAGTTTACTAGTGCCACTATAACCAATCCTGCAGTCGGACTTATTTTCACTCGTAGTTTCGTCTGAATTAAAGTTAATCATTGAAAATTTGATCACCTGCGTTGCAAGAAGACTCGAAAAATTCATATTTAGCAAGTACTGTCATGTCAAAATCATTATCTAACATCGAATTATCAACTTTTTAAATTTTACTACTGGTCTAGACCAGTTGCAATTTATGGTTGTAATCTGACAAGTCGTAGCGCAACTGCGCAGCTTCAAATGTGGATTAGAATATCATATTTTCAAGTTACAACCACGTTACCATGTTGCTAGGGAAGATGCGACGTTGCTAAGGTGTTGCAACTTGAATTAGAATGACCCCCTAAGCCCGTAGAAAGTTGCCAATAAACTCAGAGTCGCAGAGTTCTGCTTAGCATGTTTACGATTTGCATATGTCACCATTTGTGAAATTTAAAAAGAAAATCTGAAGTCAGGCCATGTAAAAATAAAACCGTTTTCAAAAGGACATTTTCCATAATTAACCGTTCGAACTGGAGTATTGGCTCCGAGTGACTCACTCTAGAATTATTGTTACCACAGGTAACAGAGAGTAATTCAAATAAGAGAGCCGAAAAAAGTTCGCATGTAAGGAATTTAAAGCGAAATTACCTCAGCAAAGAAAACTAGACTGGTATAACTATTAGCTAAAGGTTCTTTACTTCCTCGGCAACTTCGCAAAGTTTGATTAGTTCGGAAAGGTTTGTATTTTAAACAGCGAGCAAGTTGCACAATATCCTTTTGAATGTCTTGATGAAGTTTTTATGGGAGCCATATTTATGCTACTCTTTTCTCTTTGTTCCGTTTTCTCTATTCGTCAACGTAAATTATGGTATAACGCTACAGTTGAAAGTTGAAAATAAGTGCGGAAACTAACTTACCCCCAGACGGCCCGCCTGTTGGAGAAACATACGGAGTTTAAGTTTATTAGATTTGTTTTCTAACATGCTCACCTAAGTGGTTAAAAGTCAGAACTGTGAAATTAATACAATAAAGTTATTTCTGACACTATGTCCTTGTTTCATGCAGACTACACACCATTAAGTAAATTGTTTCCGCTTGCCGCCAAATTGAAATCTTATCGAAGATGTTCCTAGATAGTTCTCACTAATTTACAGCAGAATGAACTCATTGCGGTTGTTTTGCTCTCTAGACGCTCCATGAAATATATTTTGCATAAATTTTCATAGGGAGTCACTTCTTTTTACTTTCTTGGTTGAAAACCGAATGTAAATTCTATGAATTTCGTCTTAAAGTCGGTTCTTATTCAAAGTTACTGTTATATTCACATTACACCCTGTTACATTTTTAAATGTAGAGTGGGAATAAATAATTAGAAATGAGGGTAGATTCATTTTGTTATTGAACCAGTAAATCTGCTAGAATGTTTCTAGATTTTGAACGAAATTTCTTTAAAACTTATTTGAAGGAATGTGAGGGATTTAACATATGCAATAAATAATAAAAACCACAACTCTCATTAAAATT
The DNA here is from genome assembly GCA_033557875.1 of Quadriops clusia. NCBI lineage: Eukaryota > Metazoa > Arthropoda > Insecta > Coleoptera > Hydrophilidae > Quadriops > Quadriops clusia. The sequence continues at coordinate 7,064 of JAWQRP010002749.1, read as the reverse complement.
GTTTTCGTCAAGCTCCAGTAATGTGAAAATATATTGTCGTAATAAAACGGAGATTTATTAACTGAGAACATAACCATAAATGTTATTACGGAACGTGCTAGAATTCATCGCGGCGCTCTTTGCCCAAATATAGACGGAAGTCTAAATTACAAATGAAAATACCCGACAGCTGAGAAAGCATAGGGACAATGGCCGGAAAAATATCGAAAGAAACCGTTAGTTTTAAAACGGCTAGCGAACAAGTAAGAAGCGCAGGGAGTCGGAAGTCGAACGGCAACTGGCAAAGAAAGGAGTTACAGGAAGTTCGCTGTAAAAGAAAGTACAGAGTGTTCAGATGAATATGTAACATAAAAACTGCTGCTTCTTTAGCGCGCTTTTGCCGCCTCTTTGTAGATCAAACAACGCCGCGTTTTTTGCGTTACATATTCATCTAAACACCCTGTATTAGCGGGTCAATACGCGGTGCTCCAGGTGTACGCAGGTGTTTATTATTTGGTGTTTGTGTCAGGATGCTGCGTAAAAGGGCTGATTGCAGACATCAAATCGGATTAACGGCGATCAACAACAAGCAGGCCAGATTGTTCTTAATTATGTCCAAAGCAAGCCGATCGCACGTCTCTTTTTTATTTTATCGCTTAAGTTCAAGTTTATCTAGGTAGACACACAAAATATGACCAAACACAACCGTGCGAAATACTGTTACATGAGGTTTTCGATTGTAAGCATTTTTACTTATACAACCTTCCAACTTAGGTTGCCGATTCGAAAGATGCGTTAAGTTGGTGGCGCTTAATTCAAAGAACTCAAGATTCGAGCGGGTCTATTTCATACTCACCCGTTTGTTTCTGATTTTGAGAATCACAAGTGCTCTTATTTTAATGTTGCTAGAGAGGGTTCATCTTTCGTTGTTGATTTGTCGGAGTTACGGAGTAACGATGGATTTTTTGGGATTAGAATTGAATCAATTGGAAAAATTGGGTTATATTTCCAACTCAGGGGATTATAAGTGAATTTGAGAATAATTTTATTATAACGAGGTTGGGAATTGTTGGTGTGCTGCTTTTAAGCGGAATTGATTTGATATCAATTAATTTTTGGGTTGAGTGGTTGAAAGTTATCTAAGTCAACTGGTTTCCTAAGTTGAATTATAGATTAAATTATCTTGAATTTCATTATCGTCTTGGAATAGAAGAAATTATAAGGATATTATCTTCAAGTTTCGTTGAAGATAGAAGATCGAGTAAGCCTTTTCTACAAGGATACGTTAAAACAAGAAAGGCATACGATTTAATCTTCGAGATTCGATGTACGTCACCTAGGCCAGATAAGTAGAAAGGCCAGGAGGATCAAGTGGCAACGCAGGATTCTTCTTTCAAAATTTTTAGAAAATATACTTTCGGATAAATAAAATTGTTAAACATAATAATAATTTATAGAAGCGTATGTTGCCTTCCCCAAACTTTAAAAAGAAAGCCAATGGTTGTATCTATTTCATTATATTTATTTAATTAAATTATATAATTAAAATCTTTGGACCTTTTCTTTCTTTACCGTACTTAGCGTCACAACACTTAACCCTTTGCTTAACAATAATAATGACACAAAGTTCAGGTATTACAAAATAACTCAACAGCAAATAATTTACTTTCAAAATTCCGGTTGAATTCAATCAACAAATAAAGGTAAATCAAATTAATCAACAAACTAAAGGTAATTCCATTTAAACGATAATAAATGTTATTTTCTGTCACGAACGAAAGTCTTCTTAAATTCAAATTAAAATTAAATGAATCCTTTTGAACAAATTGATTTAATCAAAAGGTGAACGGTTTTGGTGGAGATTTGATGGATGTTTTAATTCACCGAACTCAGTTTTTTTTTCTCTGTTATGACCCAGGGATGAAACCGATCCTTATTCCTTGTTACCACTTTGTTTACCCTTTAGTCAGTTGGACTATAGACTCCTTAGTTGCACACTGACTGAATTGTTTTAAGACGCCTTATGGATTGACACCAGGTAATTATCGTTGCCACGTGTGTACAGCGTGGTCTGTGTACACGGTGTCTAATGGATGATGAGGCAACAGACTCTTGATGGGAATACGTGTTATCTTAGATCAGACCATATGCAAACCTTTTGGGTTCGTTCATGACATATACACTGAACTGAGGTTTTACACTTATTACTAGATTTTCGTTGTTTTACGTGCATGGTGACATTAAAGAACAGATACTATTCTACACAACAATTCATGAAAAATCTACATCAAAACTTTATAACAGAAAGTAATAGTATTCAATAGTAAACGAGGTCTTTCCAAGTACCAAATTGATATCACAAAATAGTACTACAAAATAATAATATAAATTATCAAACTGACCACCGACGAACCAAATTCTCTGGACTCTTCCACAAATTACTCACTCACGCACGAACATATGTTTCGCATGGGAACTCGAGAAATGGTTATTTGCTCTCTCTCCCTTTGTCTTGCATCACTCATTCAGGTGTGGTGCGCCGTCTCTCTTCCTTTCATTGCAAGTCCTCGCCTTAATGATATATTGACGTGACCAATTAGCCTACGAATTCTGATTTCTACGAACACAACGTAACACATGGGTCCTACCTACACTAGACAATCACAAGTAATTAATTAAATTAATTTCTTCGGTCAATTAAAATCAGAGATGATTATTTAAATCTCCCGCTATTTTAACTTTTAAAATATTTCCTTAAGTTCCACTTGTTTAACATACAGGGTGTTCAGATGAATATGTAACGCAAAAAGCGCGGCGTTGTTTGATCTACGAAGAGGCGGCAAAAGAGCGCCAAAGAAGCGAGAGTTTTTATGTTACACATTCATCTGAACACCCTTTACTCCCTAGCGACACAATGGTGCCGTGCCAGAAAGAAATATTTCATTAAACCTCAATTTTACACAAAATAAGATGTTTACCCCCCAAACGTCACAGTAAACACTGAAGCTAGAGGGCGTTTAATATTTGATGTTTATCCAAACACTAGATCTCTTACTTACTCTATACAACTCGATACAATTGAAATGCATATTTGCGATGATGAATGCATAATGTGCATAAGATGGGGGAAATACAGAGCGTTAGCTTTTGAATTTAACACAGGAGGATTTTATTTCCGCGGCCTCGGGGTTGACACCCCTGCTTTCCTTTATGAGTTTTAAGGTTATCCACCGCCACGGTAGATATACTATCGAGAGCTATACCGAGATATATCACCAGTACATACGAGTATAAATTCTCGAGCTGTATTTTTCCCGTTGGGTACGTGAGGTTGAAAAATCCCGTCTGATTGTGATCTCAGACTCAAGATTCGATACAAAAGCAAAGTATTATGGGACTGATAGCTCTAGGAGGTTCTGCGAGATTTCGCGTATTTTATGGTAGCTGTACTTTATTAAACAAACAATTACCCAACAAAACGTTTAGCTCTCTTTTTAAGAAAGGAATGAATTCGTGAAAGTTGAAGTTACCTATTATACCGTGAGATTAAAGGAATTTTCGGCTGTGTAGTAGTTAATTGTAATTGCGATTTAAAAATGTTTAGAACGAAAAACTTGCACAAGTGCGTAAGATTACAAAAGGAATTTAATTTTAAACAAATCGGTTTATGGTAACAACACTAGGATTTTTCCTCGACGCATGTCATTAAACATGTAGAAATCTAATAATCTTTCTGGTTAGGCAATGACTCTACGCATTCCTTGCCAAAGGGTTCATCCTAGTACTAGGTTTCGATACCCTGACTGCTCATTGATATGGTACTGGATTTCAATATATTTTTTAAGTTTTATTTATTTTAAAGGATTTTGATATACCTTCCCATTTTTTTTCAATTTTTGCCCTTAGGATATTTTTTCATTTTACCAACATTTTATTCAACCTTCCATTTTTTCAGCCTTTCAATATTTCCCATGATTGCCATAAATTTTAGGATATTTCATAATATAATGCAACCTCGCATTAAAAACACGGCAGGATATGTAGCATTCTTATTGTCGCGAAATCTCGAGATCAAACGGCGGACTTTATCTGCGAATAAATTTCTGCAATTTGATTGCTGTTAAAGTCAATTTCAATCTGCGTGGGAGGGGGAATAATAACTTCCAACCTCAAACGTTCGCATGCACAATACAATGCTTATGTGCTCCTGATGAGAATTTTCTCAATTACTCTAACAAGAAGAGGGAAAATTCGCTGGGAAATGTAACCGACTTCATGAATTGATCTCCATTCATTCGGTTTTAGGTTCTATCAAAAATTACATTTTTACCCTTGAGTCGCCCATGTGTCCAATCTTTGTTAACGAATCTCAATTTCATAATAAGTTGTATTGTATCACAACTCTGCTATTTTAACAAAACAAAAACCAGTGTCTGCGCTTTATCTTCGGTCGAACGTACAATGTAATTAAAATTGTAGGTAACCGAATTTTAACTTAAATTACAGATTCTTACTCAACCGGAGAGATCGTAAATTTGTTTTTCACATTTTATGAAATGTGAAAATTTAACAAATCTATGTGTGTTGTCAATCTTGCAGCATATCAAAAATTTGTTCGCTATAAGGAGTAATTAACCATACCCGGGTGAATTAAGGATGTGCCTTTCATATAGCCTTCCTTAGTTTCCTTGCGGCCCGCATGTGCGGCGCGCGATTGCCGAATGGAACGGAATACTTGAGAACAATTCCTTTTTTTTTATTAAATTAATTGTTGTGGAAGCAAACATGGAAAATGAATCTGGTTATGCGTGTTGGAATACATTTTACAGGTTTCGTGACCTCTTATTCTTGGCACGGATAATAGTTATGCTTTATGCGGAGGTGCACTTATAGTGCGCAAGTAGCAGCGTACCCATTCTTCGAACGGAGTTGAAGTAAATAGTCTTTTTTAAAAGAGGTGAGTGTGAAATGTACACGGAGAGAGTGGCTAAGACACAAGAATATTCTATTTTTTTCACCTTAATTATTTCTTCATCCCTTTCCCGTCTCGTCCCGTTCCGTCCCGAACTCAAACGTCAAGTACCATTCCCTTATTTCATTTTAATCTGAATTCGAGACTTCTGTGTTCGAACTTAACCAAGAAGTTGCAATTTCATGAAATTAATCGTCGTCGTCGTCGTCGTTACATGGACGCACCCTGTGACGTGGCGTCCTTCTTGAGGACAAGGGATTATAGCAACCAAAATAAAAGACAAATACAACGATCGTTACTACTCTATTGTTCATATAATCAAAGGAATTAAACATTTCTAACTTTATAATTTAGGTATCTAATACTATAAAAGAGATAAAAATAATGATAATAATCACGATTTCGCCAAACTGGCTGAACCAAATGACTTCAAATTTCCAACATTTATTCCTCATGTAACGGAGGCGCTCACTAAGAAACAATTTCTTGAAATTTGCCCGCTAAGGGGTTCAAAATGCGATTTTACTGATAAATCTGACAGTTCATCATTTAGAGGCCGCCATTGTGGTGTATTGGATTAGACCAGTGGTCGACAACCTGCGGCTGCGGCTCGCGAGCCACATTCAGCTCTTTGGACCGCTAAGTGCGCCTCTATCACAAATCAAAACAAATGCTATATTATATTGAAAACAAATTACATAGTTAGTGGCTCTTTAAAATCTGAGAAATTGTAACTTTTGGCTCTTCTATCTCAAAAGTTTACAGACCGCTGGGTTAGACAGTTGCGCCTTTTAAAATGACATAACCTAAAATTAGTGTTGGCTACAAATAGGTTATTTAAGTAGATTAAACGTTGATTTTTTGCGTACAGAACCTAACTATAAGTTAGGGAGTGTTAGAGCATATTTGCTGTATTGAATTAAGCTACATGTCGATGGTTTTGGTTCAACAACAGTGATTCACTACGTTCCGAATATCCCAATGAGGCAGCCACTTCAGTTAACATCAAAAAATTGAAGCTTATGGTCTCGACAACATTCTGATCCAACAAGATAGTGCCTCTTACCATACAGCCTGTTAAACTATAGTTTTACTGTGAAAACAATTTGGTGTACAGTTTATTTCATGCTTTAGATCGGTGAATTGACTTTCTTCTTTGGGTCTACTAAACTCCAAAGCAGGGAGGTTAGATAATACGGAGCAAGCGTACGCGGCGATTATTGAAGCCGAGAGGGGTGAGGTGGGACGGCCAGCACATATGAACAGCATATCAACACACTAGGCTGAAGTCGGCAATTGTCAGTCTTATCCGATCTGTCTTGTGTGACGGACCTCGCGAAAAATGCTGAAATATTACGTGATGGGGTGTAGAAATGACACCAGGGGTGTGTAAAAACGTAATAAAAATATATCGTATCACATTTAAGCATAAAATAGCTCATTTAACTTTTACCACTCCTATGTCGAGTCCAGCACGACATACGTTTTTCTCTTAAAAACTCCTATGTCGAGCTGGACTCGACATAAGTCTAAGTGAATACAATGATGCGCCGTTTGCTGACTGTGTGCAAAATTTTGGTTAGGGCACTAAAATGATACTGCAATTGACTTAATCAAGCCCCTAAGGAATTGTTGGTTCGGATCATTTTGTTCGCCGAAATCTGTGAAACGGGACCGCAATAAAATACGCCTTTTGCTATTTACAGTTTTTGAGTGAGTCGACTATTCGATCCTAAAACCACGGTAGTTTTCATCAGTGGTGTCTATCATTGCAAAAATAAATATGGAGTAGTCTCCACTCGATTTTCTCGAATATTTTAAATTCTATACCGGGTAGTCTCCAATTATAGTTCACCCCTATAGTTGTTTTTTGCTTTTAGAGGTACGTCAAATTCTTTTTTCAATTTATCTTACGCAATAACACGGATGGTTTGAACTATACAGCACTTATGTCACTTCCGGATTAACCGGAAGTGACAAAAAATCTTTACTTAAGAGGCAGCTAGTCATACCTTAAATCGTATTTTAGATATTTTTTCGCGTAGGAATAAGATATCGCCATGAAACAAACAGCATAATATTCCATTTTTTATTCTCCTAGCCTGTTAGCATT
>JAWQRP010002748.1:0-14783 GCA_033557875.1 Quadriops clusia | reverse complement strand
TAGTGCAAAATTTGAAACAAATACCTTGAAGCAAAAGGGCACTTTACTTGAAAGAGTTTCACTTCCGTTTCAGGTAAACTGCTACTTCCGGTTATCCGAATTAACCCAAAAGTTGATACGACCTTACCTTTTAGCTCAAATGACTACATACCAAATTTCATCGATCTAGCTCAAGTCGTTTTTGAGTTATCGTGTTTACACACACACAGACACACATACACACAGACACACAGACACACACACAGACAGACGAAAAAGCAAAAAAGGGCCAAATCGACTCAAAATCGCTCAAAACGTCGAGAATCATTAAAATCTCAAAAAATTTTTTCCGCATGATCACTATACTTTCTCTGCGAGAAAGTAAAAAAGCGAAACGGCTGCGACGGACGATTTGACTAAGAAAAGCAAAAGACAAGCCCATCAATATTATCAGCCTCGAGCATCTGGATTTTCAAAAAATATACAATAAAGAAATGTTACAAAACAGCGCAACTATCATAGAACTGCTATATACAAAATAAAGCAAAAAAACCCTCAAACTTTGGTTTCATACAGTAGAACTTCATTTATCCGAAATCAAGTCATTCGAATCGCCAACTATTCGGATCAATGCCTTGAAGATTAAAGACTTACCAAACAAGTAGGGCTTTAAAGACAGTCAAAAGAGTGAAGACGTACGAAAGATCTAAGTCTTTAAATAGAGTTAAAGGAGTTAAGACGTACCAAAGATTTTAGGGCTTTAAAAACAATTAAAAAGTGAAAATGTACCAACGATCTAAGGCTCTAATAAGTAGTGAAGACGTACCAAAGATCTATTGCTTTATAGACAGTTGAAGGATTATAGAGTTACCAAATATATAGGATTTTAAAGGGAGTTAAAGAAATAAAGACTTACCAAACAGGTAAGGCTTTATAGACAGTTAAAGGAGTAAAAACGTACCAAAAATCTAGGGCTTTAAAGACAGTTAAAGGAATAAAAACGTACCATATCTAGGGCTATAAAGAAAGTGACGGAAGCAAAGACTTAGCAATGATCTAGGGCATTAAAGACAGTTAAAGCAGTAAAGACGTACGAAACCTCTAGGCCTTTCAAGACAGTTAAAGAAGTAAAAACGTACCAAATATCTAGGGATATAAAGACAGTTACAGAAGCAAAGACTTACACCAAAGATCTAGGGCTTTAAGGCAGTCAAAGGGGTGAAGACGTACCATAGATTTGAAACCAGTTAAAGGAGTGAAGATATGTAATTTTTTATGTGTACAACAAAATTGAAATAGTACCACAAGTAAGCAATTTTATTTTAGAATGTTCTTTTCTGCTGAAAGTTTCTTATATACCACTCTCTTTGAGTGCGTATTTATACAACCATTTATATTTCTAAATCATGGAATACATCACTGTTTGCAACCTTGATAAGACACATATGTTTAGATTTTGTCGCTGATGAGTTACTTTCATCTTCAAATCTAGCCGTTTGTGGGGTGTATACTTTTGAAATGTCGGTTCATTGCAGATCCATAAATTTCCTGTCCAAAGGAGACTTTCTAAACGTTGTATCACAAAGGTCTTCTTTTATATTCATATTGAATAGGTACAACAAAGAGGTCCTTCGTAGTAACAGAACCATGCCATTAAATAATTGAAATCGAGGTAGAGTAATTAAATGAAAATCTAAATTAAAAGTGACTCACACATGTTTAGAATTCCTTCTGAATAAGAGTATTAAAACTGTGAGTACTGTTAAGACGCAAAGATCAACAACCTAGGGTTTTAAAGACAATTAAAAGAGTCAAAATATACCAAATATCTAGGGCTTTAAAGACAGTTAAAGGAGTTTTGACATATCAAAGATCTATTGCTTTATAGACAGTTGAAGGATTATAGAATTACCAACTATATTGGGTTTGAAAGGCAATTAAAGGAATAAAGACTTACCAAATAGGTAGGGCATTATAGACAGTTAAATGAGTAAAAACGTACCAAAGATCTAGGACTATAAAGACAGTTAAAGGAGTGAAACCGTACTAAATATCTAGGACTTTAAAGAGGGTTAAAGGAGTGAAAATATACCAAATATCTCGGGCTTTAAAGACATTTAAAGGAGTGAAGACGTATCAACGATTTAAGGTTTTAAAGACAGTTAAAGGAGTGAAAACGTACCAAAGATCTAGGGCTTTAAAGACAATTAAAGAGTGAAAATGTACCAAAGATCTAGGGCCCTAAAGACAGAAATGAGTGAAGACGTATCAAAGATTTAAGGCTGTGAATACAGTTAAAAGATTGAAGTCTTACTAAACTTTAAAACTTTAAAGAGAGTTAAATGATCATAGACTTACTAAATATAGACAGTTAAAGGATTATAGAATTACCGAATATCTAGACTTTTAAAATCAGTTAAAGAAATATAGACTTATCAAATATCTAGAACTTTAAAGGAAGTTGAAGGATTGAAAACTTATGAAATATCTAGGGCAGATCGTAAAATTCACTTACCAATATTTATTTATCCACTATTGAAAATTTCTTCTATTAACACTGCCAATATTCTCTTCAAATTTATAAAATCTTTTAAAGTTAATTTATGATATAAGGATTACTAAATTGCGTTTTTGCATTGGTTGTACCATAACCTCTAAATTCATAATCCTATAACTTCTGATATACTTCTAATATACTCATATCATCAGTCATTAATTTCATTATTAATACATAGGAATATTTGTGAGTATGGGAATATCACTAACTTGGAGTAACAAAATGACCGCGCGCCTCCGCCAATTGTACAGGTATTGGCATCTGCGTGTATTGCCTCTCTTATCTACACGGGTGATAAATAACGTGCTATGGGCATTTAGCCTTTTTTTATTTATTTTCAGGATTTAGTTGTTCATTGGAGATAGGTACAAAATTATTTTAGCAAAAACCGAGGAAAAAACGGCTATGAAAGCTTACTTTTTGAGCTTTATCTTGCATACTTCTTTACACTATGCTTTAATTTTGAACTGTGTCATAAGAAACGCCGGGTTCTTTGATCATCAAGCGGGCAGCACAAATCCGACAAGGAAATGGCTGTTGTTTGATTTGTTGTTGATAAATCTGATAACAATCCGTGAGCTGATATATAGTTTAGGTACTTGCAGCAGATGTTGTAATACTGATTTTTTAATTTTTATTCGAAGAGTTAACTTGACCAAACATCCAGAAAAGAAGAACACTCCTTGAACATTCTCATGACACCACTATGTAAAAATAATAGATATAATTAATTATATTGTCACCGAATGAAGTTCCATGAGTTATTGTACAGATTGGAAATATCTCTACAGAATGAGAGGGTGCAATATATTCCGCATGATAAGTTACAGATGTATACGCAAAAAGACAATTCGCAGTAGTATTTGTCGATGCTAATTCGCAATCCACAAAACTTTCTGCATAGAATCTAGACCCAACAAGAGGTTGGAATGCATCACTATACACCGAAGTAAAATTAATAGTCTCCTCTGTTTTCCAGCGTCCCTGAGGAATCATTTTCATTGGCTAGTTGCAAATGGGTCAAATAATCACAGGATCAAATTATTAAATACTTTTGAACTGGTCGTACAAAGAGTTGCGAATGAAATATTTCAGCATGAAAATTGGTGTAAATAATCACCTTAGACATAGAATAAATATAGTAATGTAAAGTAATCATGAATTTTATAAAAGATTTTCCAAATTCAGAAACATTAATTAGGAAAAATCATTAATCGCACAAAAATCCAATCAGTAAAGTTAGTCAGAAAAAATAAGACATTTATCAACGCTAGTCGATTTTGGAAAATGTCACTTATTTTGTCAAATCTAGAAAAAAAAACAATAAAATCTATCAAGAAAGTGTTGTGTAATAACAAAATTTTTAATGTTTATTTTTGTTTAAGTACCTTGAACCTAGTGTATTTACCTATCATGAATAAGTATTCCTGTAATAGTCTTCACATAAACAATACAACCGCATTTTGTAATCCGCAACGCATCTACTTTCGTTTACATACAAACTAAGTCTGGTGACAGTCCCCATTACTTCAAAGGATGGCATAAATTTCTTACTTAAGGATCTTCGTATCGTGGCTTCAAAACGTCCTTCTCCGGGAGTTGTACTGAACCTAAAAGTAAAATCCTCCATGGTAATCGGCCCAATGAGGGACAGAGGTTCATGCTTCCTGGCCTTGTAAATCCTGCTTAAACTTAATGGCATACATTGCGAAAATGGTGCCAGAAGTGAGTTTATGTACTCTACTGTGAAATTCGCTGCACTGACCACTATAGGATCGTCATTGTTAACGGGTTTGCTGGATTGGCATGCACACCAACGGCTCGATATTTCAGCAGAGTCACAGCTTCTGTTTCTGGGGATCCTTTCAAACAGACTGTATGCCCTCCTGTTATGTGTCGATTCTTCTGAAGAATACCGAAGCTCATGGGGAGTCAGCAAATCTTTAAGTGTTTTGTACAAGTCGAAAGGAGTCACCAAATTTCTAGTGTTGGCATCCAAATTTTCCATGAGAGTCGGATACCTCTTCTTATACCATCTGGGTAACAGCATGAACAACGTGGGGAGCCTCTCTTCAAGAATTCCTTGGTTTGTATCGAGGATGGGACCCCACCTAATGCCATGATCACTCATTACGAACAAAATCGTGTTGTTCATAAGGCCCTTAAGGTACAGTCCATTTAGTAACGAATAGTAATCACCATCGGCCAATTTGGGGTCATTCAAGAAATCGTGGGAAATGGCATTCCCCCAAAAGAACCCAAAATATTTCCTTTTGTATATTCCCATGCTTTCAACGAATTTTTGTGTGTATTCCAACAAAGTCTTGTATTGAAACCTGGGACCAATACAAACATGAACGTTTCCGATAAATGTGTTGCCCAGTTTGTCACAAGCCACTCTATTGAAGAAGGTCCAATAGTAGTCAGTTGGTTGGTACTGGAAGCCTTGCTTTAAGTATTCAAAAGTACTTATCCGATTACCGTCTTCGGCGTAACTAGTGACGAATCCGTTCTTTCGGTAATCATTCCAAATGTAATGGCAACCATCGAAAAATGTCGAGCTGTTCCAGCAACTTTGCGATAATTCATCAGCTGATAAACTTGTGAGAAATGGAATTAAATTGGGAAAGGTGTTATCGCCCACTTTGTTAAAACCTTTAAATTCGAAGCTGCCTAAGGACTGCAAAAGTTGGAAGGTTTTAGGCAATTGCCTGAAGAAATTAAGACGGGATACTGCATCGATACCCACTATCAATATGTTCAACGATTTTACTTTACTTGACTTCGAAGCAATGTTGCTACCATCTTGGGGTTTCTTTGGTACGAAACTGAAGTAATCCTTAAAGACTCTGCCTCTTTCCCGACAAGTCACTTCAATGAATTCACTAGTACCAACGTTGGTAGAATCTTTAAAAGGGATGCAAGTTTCGTTAAAGGCAACAACCTCAACATTAACACGTTTAGGACTTTCACGCCAGAAAGTTCTGTAGCAACAGTGCAGCAAATTTCCGATAATTCCATAAGCTTGAAAGGACGGCTTTTGCAAAAAAATAGATGTCAAATTCGACTCGATTAAAGGGGAAGTGTTACTCCAGTTACCATTGCACTTCAGTTTTCCCGGTTTAAAAATGTATTTCTTGATGGTGTCATCGAAAGGGTCCATTGCTGGTATTCTGCAATTCACGGTTTTCACAACAAAGTGGCGCGTTTCGTTTTCAATGGTCAGGACTTCTAGGATTTTAGGAAATAGGATCTTTAACCTCGAGTCTGCGCTGATTATTAGAAGTAAAGTTGCGCAGGTCAGCCCCAGTGCTATGATGGTTTTCCACTTGAACCACTTTCTTTGGTTTGCGAATTTTTTGTTTAGGCCGCGTAACAAATTAAATTTCATGTTATTATCCTGAGTTTTATATAGTAGATTCAAACGTATATGTTTATTTAATTTACTGTCAAAACTGGCGTATTTATGTTTGCATTTGTTTGTTGTATTAAAATGTTTTTTAACTAATAGGAGTAATAATATTACCTTCATATCATAAATGGGACAATAAAAATTTTCAAAATTCAAACATAAGTGAAATTTCGTTTCGTTAATGAGATGCAATGCAATGTGTGGAGTCATTGCTCAAGCAAAGAGAAACAGCATTGTTATTAATAAAATACCTATTGAATAAAGGATACCTACATGACATGAGTCTAAAAAATGAATTTTTAGACTCACATTTAGGTTTTTCTCGGACAATCCTGTTTGTATGTGTTTATAAATAAACACATTTTACACATTGTTCTATTGTTCATTACAATTATAAATCCTGCATGCTAGAATACTTCTGAAAAAAGGTTTAATTTCAGCATAAAAAAAACGCTGCAAGGTTAAGGTACGTTTTTACTGGAGCGTCTGTTGCGATCATCGTTGAGCGATCATCGCACAGCGATGATCGCGGTGCACTGCTTGTGTGGTTTGTTAAGGAGCCGTTTTGACTGAAGCGTCTGCGGCTGGAGCCGCTAGCGTCGATTGTTGGCGACTGGTCCGAGAGCAGACACAGTCGCAGACGCTGAGCGATTATAGTGGCGTGTGTATGTAATTTTAGCTGTTTGTGAAGTGTTGCTTGATATTGACAATGTCTCATTTTACTTGTGAAGAAGATGACAAACTTATTGAGGCAGTAGCGGCACATCCTGCTGTATTTGACATGAAGCACGTTCTCTATAAGGATCTGCACGCTAAGGACAACATTTGGGTTGTTATTGCTGGAGAAGTTGGAAAAACAGGTATGTCATTTATAGGAATAACTATACTATAATACTATACTACTACACTATACTATACTATACTATAATACTATACTACTACACTATACTATACTATACTATATAGTATACTATACTATACTACTATAGTAATATACTAATACTATACTATATTATAACTTTATAGGTTTATAACTGGAAAAGGGTTAATAGGACAAAAGATACTAGCAATTTTGTTCCAGTTCTCTTTAATACAACTTAAATCATCTATATATTCTATATATATATAGTATTTAAAGTTTAAAATAATCGTATACGGTACATTTTCAGAATTTAATAAAAAACAGATTTGACAAAATCAAGTAGTCTACTGTTAATAAAAGACAATAAAATACTCTTATGATTTATCTGTTCTACAGACAGTAGAATCCTGCCAAATTACTTTCCCTTCCTCAGCAAAATATGAGGCGTATGTGTTCCTTATTGTAAACCCTTGCGTGTTAGCGTAACCACCGGTCCTTCTCAAAGGGATGAGATTGTTTGTAGGTAGGACCTGAGTTGGATCCAAGTCGTAGTTGGAAAGTCCATTACGTGACAAATACCCTTCCCTCATCATATTATGTAAACAGCAAGATACAATGATGACATCATCTACCGTTTTAGGTTTGAGGCATATTGGAGTGTAAAAAATGCGGAAAACTTGGGAAAGTATCCCAAATGCGTTTTCAGAAGTTCGTCTGGCACGACACAGTCTGTAATTAAACACAGCTTTAATATGGTTAGCAGTAGCATCTTCTCTTTGGTACGGTTTCATCATGTTCGGATGTAATCTGAATGCATCGTCCCCAACAAAAACATGCGGCAAAATAAGTTCAGAGTTAGGGAGCTGCATTGGAGGTGGTAGTATAGTACCATTGTGAAACATAGTGCCCAATTTGGACTTTTCAAAAATACCGCTGTCTCCCTCTTTACCATATGAGCCAACATCGATGTACATAAATTTGTAGTTTGCGTCGACGACAGCTAGGAGTACAATAGAGAAGAACCCCTTGTAGTTATAAAACACAGAGGCTGATCCGTCAGGACACTTGATTCTAACATGCTTTCCATCTATGGATCCAAGGCAGTTTGGGAAGTTCCATTTCTCATAATATTCTTTAGCCTTTCGTAACAAAACATCTTTGGAAAGGTGTGGTAGAAACAACGGTACAAGCTTCTGTTTTAGTAATTGAAGAGTTTCTTTCACTATTACTGATATTTCACTCACAGATATCCTGAATTGGTATTGCAATGAATGGAAAGACTCTCCCGTTGCCAAATATCTGTAAAAAAATTAAATTATGTTAAAATTAGTTAAATGTTAAGTATTAAGCATATTTAAGAATTGCTTTTGTTCGCAGTCGTTGACTGTAAAAAGCGATGGAAGAACATCAAAGACACTCATGACAGGAAGAACAGGGAAAGTACTAGAACTGGTTCGGAGGCACCACCTTGCAAAAAAGGAAAGAAATGGGCATTACAAGAAAAGTTGTCATTCCTCAGGACATCGAATTATTCTCGAATGTAAGTAGACTGTAAACTTGCACTTTTCACCAGTAACAAATAAGAGCGTAACAAAATTATGTTGTTGGGGAAGTGTGATTTCTAATATAAAGTGTACGAGCCGCCACTGTCAGAAATTAATAAATGCAAGTAACTTCCATTACAGCTGATTATTTTTTCCAGGGGTTTCTGCAATGTCAACGAGGACATTAGTCATGATGACATCGAACACAACGATGTACATGACTCTACACTTCTTGAGCAATCGCCCAACTTGGATTCTGAGATGGAACCGGAACCACCAGCCAAGGAACCACCACGCAAAGATCCCACCAGAAGGAATTATAGAGAAAACCTTATTTCAGCCATTGAAAAAAGATCTAAGGAGAGAGATACAATTATCCAAAAGCTATTGCAACCGGATACTGAAAGTGACGAAATAGATTTATTTTTTAGAAGCATTGCAGTGACTGTAAAGAAGTTTCCTCGCCACTTACAACAACGAGCCAAGATGCAAACGTTAACACTAATATCAAATATTGAATCTGATATGTGGTCTTCTCGCCCGGAAACTTCTGCAAGTGCTATTGCAAGACAAGAAATGTATTCTCCGTCATCGTGTTCCAATCCTGCATACACGGACACAGTTTCATCGCATTCTCCCGAACACAATTTTTGCGATGTCCTAACATCATCGATGCAACTGGATTTTCAATCTTGCATCAATGACAATAACAGATAAATAAATATCTTCTCATTATAAATTTTGTGTCTAATTTCATATTGAACCCTATACAGTGAATTAACTTTTAACAGTTTACCAGTTGAACTACTACTCGTGGCAGAACCACGTTAACTACAGAAGTGATCACACTTCTTACTTCTATTCACTATGCTCTTATTATGTAATAAAATATACACGTACCTTAAAGTTAGGCCAAGCTTCTCTTCTGGAGACACTGGATATGGAATACAGTTTGTAGACGACTTTTTCATATCCTGTTTTACTAAACTTAACACAAAATCAAACCGAAGTTCATTCAAACGGAAGAACTGTGGAAACTTAACCTCATCTCCTAGTAAATGGTTGTTTATCAAAATTTTGAAGTATCCTTCTTCTTGTCTTCTTTTAAATATTGCATGTTTTCCTAATCTTGGAGTATTTAACATTTCTAACATTTCTTCGTCCTCTATTTCTTCTGCTAGTAGGTATTTTAACAATAATTGTTTTCTTTTACATACGGTCATCGCTGCACAAAACCACTTGTTCACTGAACGGAGAACTCACCAATCATCGCTTCAGTAAAAACACTCCGGTTGCGATCATCGCTTAGCGATCATCGCTCAGCGATGATCGCTCAACGATGATCGCAACAGACGCTCCAGTAAAAACGTACCTTTAAGAGGTAACCTGTTCAATTTTTAACAAGCAAGGTTAGCGATAAACAGAATCAAGTACTGCTGAATATGTAAATAATATAGGAGGCAATGCCATTCAATAAAAAGAGTAAAAAAAAAATAATTAATGATTTGGAAAAATATTTTTCTTACACGTTTTATTGACTAGGAAAATTATTGTGGTAAAACTAAATGGTTTAGAATCTAAACTTTAGAACTGTATATTACAGAAAAATTGAAAACTTTTAATTAAGATGTACTTTAGTTTGAAACAATTGCTTCAGTTAAATCATTTATATATAATCTGCTTTCGAAAATATTCCCAAGAATATATTGGTATTGAATTAAATAAATTTATTCTTGCACATATATAAAACAACGATACTCTTAACCAATACGTTTATTCTTGGCCCAAGATTAGTGTTCTCTCAGTGTAGAAATTATTATTAACAAACCAGATTACTTATCTGCAAATGGAAAAGGAATTTATACTCCTATTTATTAAAGAAACTGCGACAGTTAAAGGATAATGTAAGGTACTTATTAGTTTTAACAGAGAAAAAATGAAAAGTGAATTATGCCAAGCGCAAACAAACATAAAGTTAATTTTGTGGGAAAGGCACATTAGCAAGATAACAAAAAGGAGAATATATATAACTTTAGTTGAGGGTATTGTAAACCAAGGAAATGAAAATTGGGTAATTAATTAAAAAAATAAAAATCAAAATATGGCAGCAAACCCCACTTTGCATACTCCAGTTTGGTGATGTAAATAATGATAAGAAAGCAGGAATCAATGAAAACGATGCGACGGTTAAATTTTAAACTACCCTACTTATTAAGGGATATAAAATTGTATTATAGAGATTTTTCCGAAACACAAATTGTGAGTAGACCTTCGCTAAATAGATTACTCAATAAAACTCAGATCATAAAGCAAAAACTTAACTGCGGGCAATCGGATTAAAGTTGACATTATTCCAATAGAGCAATAAAAGCTGTAAGCGCCTTTATTTCATTAGGTCAATCCAATAGCGAAGTGGTCTTCTAAATCAGGTTCATCCATTATAAAACCATTATAAATTCCCTTTGCTAATGGATTTACAGCGAAGGCGGCCGGGGGGTCTTAAAAGAATAGTCCTGGTTGAATCGGAACGAGTTGCGTCCTAGTAACTAGTCGAATTGCTTAGTCGTTTTATCTACGATTATCGATTCGCGTTGTGTTTATAAACCAATCCTTTATTGGCCAGGGTTCGGGGCAAAAGGGGTGGCTCGTCTTGAAGCATTCGCCTTGTTCGCGATCGACTGGGGCGAATAGTTTTGATTTGGAGTCAAATGTTCGGTCAATGACCGCGCCGGCCGCAATTGCAGCAATTCAGCTGGACGTAGGTGTCCGTATTGTTTGCCGGAAATATTTAACCCAATTAATACTCCGCATAATTTTCAAACGGGAGGGAAGTTCGGCGCAGCAATTACAGAATTTAATTCTTAGTCCCCAGCAGCAATTAGGTCATCATAATTAGCCGGAACAAACCAAAGTTGCGGCCACCTCTGAAACTTGCGGTGGCAGATGGTAGCGTGACCTTTGAGCTAGTTGCACCCCATAAACGTGGTTTATCGATGTTCTAATTGCGAACTCCCTGCGCTTCCAGCGAGGGCGTGATTATACTTTTAATGAACAACTGCAAGTGTTTGATTGTTAGGATCGGGTTGGGATTTGGTGGAAATTGAAACTTGCTGGCAACATTGAAACAAGTTGGCAACATTTCAGCATGATCACCCTGTATATGAAAATTCTCAATTGTGTTGCGCTGATCGTTCGGATAATGACTGAATAAGTAATAAGTACGTGTAAAAAAATTTTCGTCCTGTATTTTTTGTACAATTTTTTTTAAAAATAAAATTAAATAAACACAGTAAATTTTCTCCGGTAAGTCCATATTCTGCGAATGAACTTGGGAATCGAATACGACGATGGTCGAAGCAGTTGTAACCCGTGATTTATGTCACACATAAATACTTGTCCCGAAATGGCCGGCCATAATTCAAAATTGTCTCCCGAACGAAAGAGGACAGAGAGGAATATATTACACTGGTTGAAACACAAAAGAGGCAGTTTAAAGTAATATATAGGGGCGATTTCGTTAGTCCCGGAGAAGATAGTTGGACTCCAGGATACTGCGTGACAGGATGTGCACTTTTTCCTAACAATTTTTCCCCACTTACCACGGATAATCAATAGGACTCGAGGAGTTGTATTCGTTAAAATTGAAACCAAACCAATATAGTGGTTGGACCAAATTAAAAATAATACTACTATCAATTAATTAATAATAAAGCAATGATAACAAATGTCTATATTTGCATAGAACGCACGGAAAGGACTTGGTAATTTGTTCGTAATATGTAAAATAAGCGTATGAGAAGAAGTCTCAGCCATAACAGTAAAAACAGTAAAGAAACGAGTTGGCCGGGAAAGTGGCAGACAGATACTTGAGAGAGACGCCCTGTGGCATCGCGACGCGAGTAGGCCATGGAAGGACTTGTAGAACGTAATGAACTCCTGTTCTTCTCCATCGTTACGACGCTTATTAAAACGGGCCCCCGCCATTATTCTAATTGCTCGGCGAAGGGGGAATAAGAGAGAGTGAAAATAAAAAGGATATTATGCAAACCTAAGGATTTCATTTTCCTTTGGCCGAGTGGGCGCCCAAATCCTTTGTATTCAATTTAGGGAGCGTAATTAAAGAAGTAGGTGGATTCGCTCTTCGCTAAATTGTAACAAGTGAGGTCCTTTCAGGGTTCTATACATACACACATAACTTGTTACTTATTTAATTAACTCGAAATATTTATACAGTAATGCAGAAAAAATTAAATATGTGAAGAAAATAGCTACTTATGCAAGTAGTTGTGGAATGCACGATTTTGTGCAAAAAGTCTGACGTTTGTGAAAACACGAGTTTAAAAAAAATGGCATTCCACAACGTGTTGCATACAAGATTTTTTAGTTAGGAAAAGTAAGCCAATTGTCAACGCTAGTCGATAGCGAAAAATTTCACGTTTCATGACTGAATTAGAAAAACACATCAACAAACATAATTACCGTTGTAACGTACGTACGTCAATTTTCCAATTTTAAGGAGTGTGATTTCTATGGTGAGTGTGTGGATGGTTGCGCCACTATGAAAAAATCGCATTTTAAAGAACATCAATGAGTTTTGCAAGGGAGAATTTAACTACTTGCATCAACAAATTAAATAGCAAAGAAATAAATTATAGTTTCGCTCTAATCGATTATTTTAGCGAATAATTTGTTTCGTACCAAAGGGACACGGATACCCCCCCGTATAAACAAGCTTGAAGCTGAAAGTCGGAATTTTGACGTTTCAAACTCCAGCGCAGGCGGCATACCATCTACACCGCTGTCAATTTTTGAAGGAACGAGTCAGACGTTTTAGAGCCCTATTGGGGCCTAAATTTTGACTAGGAATCATATGAGAATCAAGAGAAAAATGCTAAGGGACATGCAAGATCCATTTGGAATACCTGGTGAAGTGTTATCGGTTAAATGAAATGTTAGTGAAAGATATAATAAATGATCTAAAAGATGACGCAAACCTATCCCCACAATCTAGTAGCATTCCACTTCATTTAAAGGTACGTGCTACCTAGCTGGCTGGCTGCTAGTGAGTGGGGGCTCTTGAGTATTGACAAGTATGTGGATAATAACGCTCGCCTGGTCAGCACTCGCCGAGAGACGAGTGAGAGTGTAGACGGGCCATAAGGTTGTGATATATGGATATTATGTATAAAAGAACAATAATTAAAAATTTGTATTTCAATAAAACACACCTTTTTGCTTCTCTGCAACTCATTTTAACAATTACACGAACAGTTACCACAAAGAAACAAATGACGCGAAGTCACAACAGACAAAGCTGATTTTCAGCTTTTATGGTTTGGTGTTAAGTTAGCAACACTGTATCTCTACTCCTACTGAGGTCCGATTGCAGCGGTGGTTCTAGAATACGACTTATGGCGGTCGCTGTAATGTAGCAACTTACAGTTCTACTGTAAGCTACAGAATGTAGGCTACAGAGAAGTTTCAGAATCGGTGCATAAGTGTATGTAATCATATAATTGCTGAGATAGCAATTACGATTGAGTCAGTTGATGGCGGATAGAGTAGATGTTATAAAATAGAAGAAAACCATACAAACGATATCAAAAGGGTTATCCAAGTTTTGTCCGTTGTGACCAATATCTGTCAAATGTGGGAGTCCATTACATCTACTGTGACGTTTTGGAGGGGTGGTATCAGAGATCGAAAAGGAACTCTTAATTAATCATTCCTTAAGCGGAAACGGCGGGAGATTCAAATCAACCCGAAACTCTATTTGGCCAAAATTACCTGTGATCGTCTAGTATTTGGTAGGAACCCTTTTTCGTTGTATTCGTAGTATCCCAGAATTCGTAGGCCAATGTCACGTCAAAGAAAATTACGCCATTAAGGTGAGAACTGTTATTGAGAGTAAGCGAAATGAAAATTTGAATGAAGAATGAATTCAATTGAAATGTCAAGTTGTTCGTGCGTCTGTGTGTGTGATTTCTGTGATTTTAACTGTTTGCATTTAACTTCGTTATTTGAATTATTTAATGGTTTTAATACTTGGAAAGTTCTGTTACTAAGAAAGTCCTCTTTCATTCGTTCACTTTGAAATTCATATGACAAATGAAACACGGCAAGAACGCGAATGTTGCGACTCAGCTCACCACAAGCTATGTTAAGCGCATGGACCCTCAGTGGTCAAGTATCTGCAAGTCCGAACTTTAAAAGCTCAAGATAAGAATTGATCTCCGGCCAAGCCATCATCAATCGTCACCATCATCATTATGAAATCCATACGGCTTAACGCAAAATGCGATAAGCTATGTGGCAACATTTAATTACCAGGTATCAACTCGCGAAGTGCTTCAGATCCGCTCAACCAGTGCGCAACTGGGAAACTGCCCACTGAAATTGAAACCGCTTGACTTGATTGTCCTGTGAGCA
>JAWQRP010002747.1:0-14788 GCA_033557875.1 Quadriops clusia | reverse complement strand
TTCTAACTCCTTTATTAAACCATCTATAAAGTAGATTTATAGTGTTGTTTTATAAACGTTTATAACTCCATTAATAAACCATTTATAAAACAGATTTATAGTGTTGTTTTATAAACGTTTATAACTCTATTAATAAACCATTTATAAAACAGATTTATAGTGTTGTTTTATAAACGTTTATAACTCTATTAATAAACCATGTATAAAACAGATTTATAGTGTTGTTTTATAAACGTTTATAACTCCATTACTAAACCATTTATAAAACAGATTTATAGTGTTGTTTTATAGACGTTCCTAACTGCTTTATAAAACTCTTTAATAAACTAGTTTTATAACGTTTTCATATAAACGTTTCTAACTCTTTTATAAAACCTATCTGATTTTCGATGCAAATATAGCTTTTTTAAAGTATCTATAAAATATATTGTGACGGTATGAAGATAGGCAGTGCCATCCATGCAAATTAGGCTCTTATCGAAAAAAAAGGAGATGTGCCCGCGACACATCTGTCATCAAAAAAAAAAACTGGAAAATATTTCCGTGTCAAGAGGGCCTAAACCATCGAAGAACATCTGGTCAGAGGTGCAATGCATGGTCCCAACAATAGCACTATTGAAAAGGAACGTCTCGAGTAGGCAAAAGGAGCCAAGGACGCTCTAATGGGAAACAGGTTCGCCGGACTTTGGGCCAAATTTCAAATGGATTAGCAGATGTTCCAGAACCGCTACCGGCGTGCCTTGAAACTACCTGGCTGTGGACACGCGGGAGGCACGTGGTCAAGAGTCAGTACCAAAGCGCTGTCATTGGTCGCCCGGAGACAGGTACTAAAAACGGTGATTGGTTGTTCTTCGCGCGTAGAGCTGGAACAGTTCTTATTGGCCGAGAAACAGCGACTCCGATTGACAGGTGGAGAGGGGTGAGTCCGTCCGAGAGGGTTGGTCGTGAGCGTCTCGCAAGGAGTGAGAAGGTGGTCAGGGAGTAAGGTTCCAGAAAGTCGGGGGTGAGAGTCTCGCAAGGAGTGAGCAGAGAGTCTTCTTGAGTCAGTCTTCTGGAGCAGAGAGTTGAGCCAGGTCGAGTCAGTCACAACGAGTCAGTCATCACGAGAGAGAGTCAGTCAGTCACCACGAGAGAGAGAGACAGTCAGTCACCACAAGAGAGTCACAACAGTCACCACCGAGAGAGTCAGAGAGTCAACACAGAGAGAGAGTCAGTCACAACCGCTGAGTAGGGAAGTTGAGTAGTCAGCGTTGAGCCAGGCGACGATATCCAAGCGGAGGTGGTCCAAAGTGAAAAGTTTTGTGGGTTGAGTTCATTGTGAGAAATTGTTCAGTGCCTTTGGGAATATCTTCAACACCATTCTTCAGGAGCTTTTCGGATTTGTTGGCTGCCTTCTCCAGGCGTGGGACCCAATACAGGCTAAGAATATTTGTTTTCTTCTTTCTTTAGTTTTATTCAATTCCGTAGTTAGAGAATAGATGTTGCTAGTTTGGTCTTCATTACTGCCGCAATAGTTAGTTCCCTCGTTATCTTCACGAAGGGGCGTTAGTTTGCTTTGGTTGTTTCGATGAACTCCAGAGGTGACAATAGGAGGAGGATAATTCCGTCTCTCTCTCCCTCTCTCTCACACACACACACACAAATCAATTACCAATAAACATAATAAGTCAATTTAATCAATAACATTTTGCAATAACGAAGTTTGGGCCCAACTAATTCAATAAACGATTACAAACAAGGTTTTGCTACAATCAATTCAATGAATAATTACATCACAACAAAGGTAGAGAAATTAAGTGCACGGTAGGAAAGAGTAGAGCAATTGCAATAATAAATAAAGGTAAACACAATTTCATAACAGTCAAAAAATCTCTCATTTTAACGATAATTACAAGATCAACTGCAGTGAAATAAAATAATGAATAATTAATTCTTACTCACCAAGGTCATTCAATCAAATCAAATTCAGGGTAAAGCAATTCACAATCAAATGTTTTGTTAGGATGGAAGTTCTCCTATTTTATTGTTTATGTGTATTTAATTTCAGTTGATTCCTTTTCAGCTAATTTCGTATTTTATTCTTGGTGAGGTACGAGCGGGGTTTTGTTGTCGCAGGGTCTGTTTCATTTCGAGTTTGAGTGTTGCCATTTTTACCTTTTCTTTGGGTCGCGAGCTGTTGGTTGGGGTCACGCTCCCTGAGCACACACAGTGGGGATGGGTTACTAGCGACCACAGACAGCAGTTTTTGTTCACCCGTTCGTCCAATTTTGTGTTCGTCAGTGGGGCGTTACTTGGCAACCTCTGGCCTGTGGAGCTCTCTCAGAGAGAAAGCAGATCATGTCCTGGGTAATGTAATAACATCCTGGTCACGGCACCACTGTGACGTTCTGGGTGGGGGCTTCGCTGAAAAGCTAGGATCTTTTCGATCCTAGCTTTTCAGCTAAGCCCCCACCCTGAACGTCACAATACATAGTTTATATATACTTGCCTACCTTCGATACGTACCTGAAAACAAGCAAGTACTTGTTACAAATAGCGCATCCCACCAACACAACACAAGATTTGGGGGAGATTTCCAAGTTCCACTATATAGATTGTCAAGAACACAGAAAAACGTTATTTATAGTGGAACGAAGTATTACAACAGATAGCCCCCCCGCATCAGGGAGATGTCTTCCGCCGCGTTCCGGAGAACAGTTAAGAGGAGCCTGATGGCACACCCGTTCTATTCCCTGGGGGAGGCGGATTCAATCATACTTTCAATAAACAATGAGATAATATCCATTTACAATGAAGTCTCACTTATACGAACATGAGGGAAAACCAAAAATTATTCGTATAAGTGAATGTTTCGTAGATGTAAATACAAATATACATATATATGTATGTATGTAGGGATTGAGAAATTCTTCGTATAACTGGATGTTTCGTATAAGTGAACTTCGTATAAGTGAGACTTCACTGTATATGTATATTTTGTAATCTTCACTTGACTTGCTATACATGTATAGCCAATAAATATTATTATTATTATTATAAAATAAATATAAAAAAACTAACTTAATGGTCAAGAAAGTCATCAAATACATTTAATATTTCTTAAAAACAATTAAACAAACTTTAATCTGTTCCTTTCTCGATATTCTCATTTAGCTTAGAGAAACTACTCGAAGCCACTTTTGATACATCAAGCGAGCTGGTATCGCTACTCCGTCTAAACTTCAAACCGTCAGAATACATTGTGGAGTTTTCATCCATGGTGCCCTTAACACTCCATGAGCAAATCATGGAATCTATAAATGAAGCGGAAATATTCCTACATGATCACGTATTTGATCCTAGCATGACATACTCAGGAGACCTGCTCGATGAGTTTTTGCAATTACCTCACCCATCCAAGCTGCCCCTGGATATCATTAGAGACTTCACAGATGTCCTGGATCAATTGGGGCCATGGGGTGCCGAAAAAGCTGCCTCCAATTTTGTAAATATGTTAGAAAAACTTAAAGTGACGGAAAGCTTCGATCGGCATTACTTGCTGCTGTGCATGCTGCAAACAGTTATGGTGCAAATCCTAGGGCTTTGTTACTACCAGTTCGACAAATTGGAGCCCAAGGACATCTTTAGGGAATTTTCGTCCTCGAAAGTTAAACGGTTGGTGGAAATACTGAAGGCTTTCAAGCCCGAGGGGGGGAAACCATCCGCTGAACCGAAAATAGTCGAATCTAGTCAATCTCCGAAACACGGGAAGCGCAAAGGCAATAAAGGTCCCCGTCGGAATTACCACCAAAGAGCTCAACAGGACGACATGCTGTGTTCAATAGTTTACGTAGAAAATCGATGCACTGCCAAAATTCTTCGTGATATCATTCAGGTAATGTTAATTTTAAATATTTTCTAGTCTTTGCCTAGGGATGCAGAATCTTAATTTAGCCTGCCGAAAATAATTTATTTTAAATAATTTTTTTAATGTATTTTAATAATTTTTTTAATTTATTTTAATAATTTTTTTAATTTATTTTAATAATTTTTTTAATTTATTTTAATAATTTCTTAAATTTTATTTAATAATTTTTTTAATTTATTTTAATAATTTTTCTATTATTTTTATATTAATTTATTGTAATTTTTTTAATTGTAATAATTTTTTTAATTGTAATAATTTTTTTAATTGTAATAATTTTTTTAAGTGTAATAATTTTTTCAATTTACTTAAAATTCTTTTTTAATTTGCTCTTTATTTTTTTGTTTTGACGTTTATTTGATATTTATTTAAGTAAGAAAAACAATACAGACGTATAGGTCACAGATATTTTCTCGGGATAAAAAGCAATTATACAGTTCCTTATTTATATATTTATTATTTTTAGTCCGTACTGAGATGTGATATAATTAATCAATTCCTTATTTATATACAGTGAGTATTAAGGTTTTAAGTTTTGCGGAGAGTTTGAAATTATTAAGGTTTTAAGGGGAAGCTTATTTCTAATAGGGGATCAAAAGTATTAGTTAAATTCAAAAAAGTGTAATGATAGTTTTTTTTTTTTTTTAATTTGGGTACTCGTTTCAACTTTTTCTACTATAATTACTTATGCCTGTACTTTTGTTTCGAAACAATATCAATATTATTATATAGATTATATATAATATATACTATATTTCAAAACATCAACACTCAATGAAAATTACACATCTCACGACAATAACAAAAAACCAATGTTTAACTGCGATAATGTATGAACCTAAAATAAAACTAAAAAAATCTTCAGTAGTTAATAGAGGACATTTGATTTAATAAATGACGAAGTTTTAAATTAGCTAAGTTTTCTTTGGAGAAAATGTGCTTTAATAACTTAATTATTTTTTTTATTGATTACACCCTGAGATTCCAGTACATCTTTTATGTTCTTCTTATGACTACATACTGTATATAAGCAATTAAAAAGTGAATTACATTTAATATAATATACAAAACAATAAAATATACAAAACAATAAAATATACAAAACAATAAAATATACAAAACAATAAAATATACAAACAATAAAATATACAAAACAATAAAATATATAAACAATAAAATATACAAAACAATAAAATATATAAAACAATATAATACACGAAACAATATAATACACGAAAAACTCAATTTAATAAACAAACAAAAGTACCAAAACAATTGAGGCAATTATTTTCTTTCTAATTAACAGAATATGCAAGCAATTGACGAAGACATGTGGTGGGTCGGATGCCTGTACTGTGTAGACAAAATAATAGATCCGATCAAGCAACCGAAAGAGGCAGAATCGGAGCATCGTCGGCAAGAAGAAGTCTTGCGTAAATTCCGCGCCCACGAATGCAACATTCTCGTGACGACGTCGGTTTTAGAACAGGGTTGCGACTTGCCAAAGTGTAACTTAGTGATACGATTCGATTTGCCTGACAGCTTCCACTCGTACGTGCAAAGCAAGTCGAAGGCCAAAGTCCCCGATTCGCACTACATCATTATGTGCCGGGACGAAGAACTGAAGAGGTTTGTCGACAAAATGGGCGAGTTCATGGAAGTCGAGAAAATCCTGCTGAAAAGATGCAACAATTTGGAGCCCTCCGACCAAGACAAGAAGGCCGCCGATTGCCTCTGTTGCACCTACTCATCTTATAAGACTGAAGAAGGGTCCGCTTTGACGCTTGAAACAGCCATATCTACCATTAATAAATATTGTGCCAAATTACCTAGCGATACTTTTACTAAATTAACGCCTATTTGGGACACTAAAATCGTTATTGATGCATCAGAAGTGAACGAGTTATCAGACTTAAAATGTATTCCAATGGTTAAGTTTGATGAAACGTCTGTAACGACTACAGACTCTAAATGTAATTCAAATCTCGACGTTGCTCTCAACTCAAAGAAATTCACGTGTACCCTCAGACTACCTATTAATTCCCCGGTAAAGCAAGAAGTGTTCAGTGAATCCGTCTCAAGTGAATTATTGGCCAAGAGATTGGCAGCTTTTTCCATGTGTACAATGTTACGCAGTGCTGGGGAATTGGACGATCAGTGGCAACCAATCGGTAAAGAAAACTTTAAGGCTTCTGACGATGATTGGAACAATTTTACTTTAGAACCTGAAGATGAGGAATTAACTAAAGAAAACTCGGAACAACGTCCGGGTACTACAAAAAGACGACAGTATTATTACAAGAAGGTAGCTAGGGTATTGCTAAAATGCCAGCCTGCTGTTGAAAAACCGACCTATTTCTATAGAATAATGTTGAAATTAACTTGCCCGCTCCCAGAGGAGCAAAACACTAGAGGGAGAAAGATATATCCTCCGGAAGAATCGGTGCAAGGATTTGGAATTCTAACTTCAAAGAAAATTCCTCAGGTACGTTAATTCTGGTACAGATACATACTTTTTGGTTTATTTATTTTATAAATATATTATAAGTATTAGATTATATAAATAGTTAAAATTCATTGTTCATTAGTTATTTATTTTTCTTGCTAAATTTAACGTAACATGTTCCTCTTTTTGCAGATTTGCTCCTTCCCAATATTTACCAGATCTGGGGAAGTTAATGTCAATTTGGAATTATGCTCAACGGACATAATTTTAACAGAAGAGAAAGTTTCGATTATTACGGAATTTATAAATTACACTTTTACAAGTGTTTTGAGACTGCAAAAATTTCTTATGCACTTTGGCGTTGCGGAATCCGATAGTTCGTATTTTATTGTGCCTACAGTCACAGGTAATTAGAACGTTTTGTTATTTTTTTAATGTAGTAGAATTGATTGAACGTTTTCATACTAATAAACCATGCAGGGAACTGGGTTGGCCAAGAAACAAGAGTCATTGAGCTTATTCGAAAGGTAATTTTCCACAGATATTATCTGTGGTGTAAATCCTTGTTTTATGGTCTACCATACTCAATTAAATTTCTTATTAATGTTTTACTATAGTTTCTATACTGGTGTTATTACATTAGTATTTTGCAAATTTTGTTCTTCGATTTAATTTTTCATTTTGTTCAACAAGTATTTTGTTAATTATATTTATTATTAAATAATTTATTATTAAATAATTTATTATTAAATAATTTATTATTAAATAATTTATTATTAAATAATTTATTATTACATAATGTATTATTAAATGATTTATTATTAAATAAGTAACAATTTCGCATTTACATATCTTTATGTATTGCTTTTTTTGAAAAAAATAAAATGATTTTTTTTAATGCCTTTTTTAACAAAATATACGTCCTAAAAGGGTTAAAATTATTGAAAACTTAATTTATAAGGAAAGGCTAAACAAGAGGTTTTAATATTCCCAGATAATCAAGATCAAACGCAAATAGATTGGGACTTCCTCCAATTAATCCACACAAGCAAGAACATCCGCCCGACTCATATTCCAGACGAAGATAGAACTAACTTCTCGTTTGAATCGGCTAAATACAAAGACGCTGTGATTATGCCTTGGTACCGAAACCAAGACCAACCCCAATATTTCTACGTTGCCGAAATTTGTTGCCATTTGAACCCAACCTCTATGTTCCCCGG
This sequence comes from Quadriops clusia, assembly GCA_033557875.1. Classification (NCBI taxonomy): domain Eukaryota; kingdom Metazoa; phylum Arthropoda; class Insecta; order Coleoptera; family Hydrophilidae; genus Quadriops; species Quadriops clusia. The sequence goes on along the minus strand of JAWQRP010002747.1, from coordinate 7,215 downwards.
ATCTGAATACAAGACTTTCGATGACTACTACTTCCGTAAATACGGCATACAAATCCAGAACAAAGAACAGTTTCTCTTGGATGTGGACCACACTTCAGCAAGGTTGAACTTCCTGACGCCTCGCTATGTGAACCGCAAAGGTGTCGCCTTGCCCACAAGCAGCGAGGAAACGAAGAAAGCCAAACGGGAAAATTTGGAGCAGAAACAAATTCTAGTTCCGGAATTGTGCACTATTCATCCATTCCCGGCTTCCCTATGGCGTAAAGCCGTCTGCTTGCCGTGCATTTTGTACAGGATTAACGCTTTACTTCTCGCTGATCAGATTAGACAAACGGTTGCACAAGAAATGGGGTTGGGACAAGTGGAACTATCAGCTGACTTCAAATGGAGTGACTTAAATTTCGGATGGAATTTGTCGGACGTCTTGAAAAGAAAAGAATCCAAGAAAGAGGAATTGGAAGAACCAAAAATTAAGGAGATTTTGGAAGATTCTCCAAATAAGACAGATACCATTGAGAGTGATGTTGAAAAACTAGAAGACGTCAATGCAGTTGTGGAAAGTGAAGGCGAAGGGGAGAGTACGAAAGAATGGGTAGAAATTGGAACATGGTCTAACGATATGCTAGATTCCGATTTGTACGATAAAGGCTCCATACGATACGGGTCTCCAACAAACTGGTTAAATGATCCATACGACGATGACTACCTTTCCTCTACTGATGACAGTCTAAGTTTGTCTGAATCAACAACTGATTCAGGGGGAATGCACATTGAATTTGGGGCTGACAACATCGCCGAAGCAATGGACTATGACACAAACTGTTTCGATGACAACGGCCAGTTTGCTTGTTCATTAGCCACTTGGTACAATGACGATGCCTTAAAGGATAATGAGGAAGCACAAACATCTTTCAAGTTGTCTGTTCAAATGAATAAGTTAAAAATCTACGCCAAAGGGATGGTTGTGTCTTGTAGCGTGGATTTTGTGAAGGTGATTAATAAAGATTTTGCGGATGTGAGGGAGCCTAACGGGTTAAAGATGCCGCCTGTTCGGGAGCACAAGCCAGCATATTCTGAGGCAAAATTTAAGGTAATGCTTCTTTATTTATTTGTTTAACTATATTCCTTTTATTTGTTTCCTGGTTGATGCATCCACAGAGTTATAATTATTTATAATTACTTATAATTATTTCTCAGTAAGGTTTCATTAAGTCTAATTGATTTTCGATTTCTGTCTAAAACTGGTCCTTGTCAGCCTGTCACTAACATGTCTTAGGCCATTTATTCCATAGATAACTGTTTTGAAACCATAAATCTTCATAATCAAAATTATTATTCATTCTGCCACACGTTTATCAATTTTTATGAAAATATTCTAGAAAAATCTGTTTCTACTCCTCCTTATTTACTCCTAATCATATATGAATATAGTCATTAAATAGATCATTTCTCTGGTCTTTCCTTATAGTTCCCGATAAAACTGTGACATTGATGTGAGTTTTGTGGGAAATCTCTTAAGATTTTATTTATTATATTATATCCTGAAATCGTAAGGCGTTTTCTTTCCCTATTTTGTTAGAATGGTTTTCTGTCTATTTTTCGAGGTTTTTATAAGATTTTAGGAGCAATTAATGTTTTTATTTTCCGTACTTAAAAAGTCCTGTCTCTGATTTCAATTATTGACTGAGATAGATTAAACATTCGAAAATATAAATAATCTATGTTTTCATTTTTGTTAAAAGTGTAATAGTTCTGTAATAATTAATTTAATTTTTACCGTTATCATGTAGGGCGGCCATTTTTAATACTATTATTGACCATTTGCAGTTTTTTTACAATATATTAATAATTTAACTAAGATTTGAATCTTCCACATTATTTTACTTATAATTATAATAAAGTGAGATAATGGTTACCGGTGTCTGTATATTTGTTTGCAGTTGATAAATTTGCATTATAAAATTTCAACAGGACCTTATTGTGCCATTTTAATTTCTACAATAAACTGATCAGAGTGCACATCTAGTTATCTATATGTTCATTTCTTTATACATTTTTGTTAGTCATTTTCTATTAGTACATGATCTATTTGGTTTGTAGTGTTTCAATCGGGAGATCTCCATGTTTCTTTGTATATTTCTTTGTGTTTGAAGTAAATACTCATTATGGTTATATTTTATGTAAAAACTCATTTGTCCTGATAGTCAATCAACTTTATAGATTTTATTTATAAATGATTTTTATTTACAAATGGTTGTTATTTATAAATAGTTTTTATTTATAAATAGTTTTTATTTATAAATAGTTTTCATTTATAAATAGTTTTTATTTATAAAAAGTTTTTATTTATAATTACTCTTTATTTATAAATGCAATTTTTTAATACTTGAGCTTTACTCTTAAGCAACATAATCAATTGAACATACGTATAAATTCTGCAATTGTTGTTTTGAAATCATTCTTTACTATGAATCCCATCAGTTTTTTTCTTTCCACTATTATTATTAACAAGGAATAAATAAAGTATTTCGTAAGGAACCCAAACAAGGCTTCAAATTTTTTTAAGGGTGTCTAAAAGTAGTAGCAATTACATGTTTAAATACAAGGATTACTTTTATTCTCCCTTAAACAAATAATTATTATTATTAAGAAAGACAGTATCCTGAATTTCCCCCTTCTACCTGTGATTCATTTAATTACCTAGTTTAATCGCGCAAAATTAATAAATATTTAACTATAAAACAATTGTTCTGATCCCTAAACCCTGAACTAGTGTCACATACAGTAGACATCATTATTTTGTGTTTCTATTACAGGATAAATTACAAATTCCTGAAGACGAGCTAACATTCAGCTTCGATAAACAGCCAAAGTTACCAGAACACCCTGGTCCATCTCCGAGTGTCATCTTGCAGGCTCTAACGATGTCAAACGCCAACGATGGAATTAACCTGGAAAGACTGGAAACCATAGGGGACTCGTATCTAAAATATGCCATTACCGATTTTTTGTATTCCAAATACGAAAATGTCCACGAAGGTAAACTGAGCCACTTAAGGTCGAAGCAAGTGAGCAATTTGAACCTCTACCGTCTCGGGAAAAGGAAGGGGTTCGGCGATTCGATGATAGCGACAAAATTCGATCCTCATGACAATTGGCTACCCCCTTGCTATTTCGTTCCTAAACAATTAGAAGAAGCTTTGATTGATGCTAAAGTACCAGCCGATTATTGGGAAATCGTGAACACTAACGAGACCGTCAACCTAACTATCGAGGAATTGTGCGAGAGAGTTCGGGAATACGGTCGTACTTTGCTCGAATTTCCTGCTACCATTCCTTATAATCTAGTTACGCAGCATAGCATTCCTGATAAAAGTATAGCCGATTGTGTGGAAGCGTTAATAGGAGCTTATTTGATAGAATGTGGGCCTCGCGGAGGTTTATTATTCATGGCTTGGCTGGGGATCCGAGTGTTGCCGCAGTTGGAAGACGGTACTTACGGCGAACTACCCATTCCCCGGTCTCCTTTAGTTCGCTATACTTCCAATCCTGAAGGACGTTTAGAGGTGCTCTTAGATGGCTTCGATAAATTTGAAGCGAGTCTCGGTTACAAATTTCGGGACCGATCTTATTTATTGCAGTCCTTGACCCATGCTTCTTATTCTCCCAACACTTTAACCGACTGTTACCAACGACTCGAATTTTTAGGAGACGCTGTTTTAGACTACTTAATTACTAGACACTTGTACGAAGATAAAAGGATGCATTCGCCTGGTGCTCTAACTGATCTAAGATCGGCGTTGGTGAATAACACTATATTTGCATCGTTAGCCGTTCGGTACGGTTTTCACAAATACTTCCTCCATTTATCGCCCGGGTTACACGAGGTTGTCGAACGGTTTATACGGTTACAAGAACAATGCGGTCATACTCTCGTCGATGAGTTATACTTGGTGGCCGGAAATGCCTGTGAAGAAGTCGAAGACGTAGAAGTTCCCAAAGCTCTAGGTGACATATTCGAATCCGTTGCCGGGGCTATTTACTTGGATTCCGGTAGGTCCTTAGATGCCGTATGGAAAGTTTACTACCACATGATGAAGAAAGAAATCGAACAGTTCAGCGATAAAGTGCCCAAGTCTCCAATTAGAGAACTTTTGGAGTTAGAACCGGAAACCGCGAAATTCGGAACGCCTGAGAAATTAGCGGACGGCCGTCGTGTCCGTGTCACGGTTGAAGTTTTCGGAAAAGGCACTTTCAAAGGAATCGGCCGAAATTATCGCATTGCGAAATGCACAGCGGCCAAATGTGCCCTCAAATATTTAAAACGTCAAGGGCTAGTTAGGAAGAACGTAAATTAGAGTACCCTCCAAATCAAGGCTGGGTATTTATTACCAGAGCTGTCTTCAGTTACTCCTTAATTATAATTTTTACAAAAAATAATTGTTTAAAACATTACATTTTATAGCAGGGTCATCAATGTTAATGTAAATTCATTGCAATTGTGATATTTTAATGACCGTACTGACAATGTATTTATTTTCGTTTTTTAATCATTGACAATGTATGATGAATCTGAATCGTTTTCGATTACGTGATGAAACATATTGCAGCTTTAAAATAAATACAGTGGAACAGGTACTTCATTATGCTTAACTTTCCAAACGTTTCGCAGAATACTTGTGAAGCTGTAATTATATATTTACATATATAACCACATTGTATTAGTGCAAAATAGAAAATTATATTCTTTTAATTCTTTTAATGCACAATTTATTTTAGTTTTTTATACCTTGTTTGTATTACGTTTAGAGTTTTATCTTTCAGTCCTTCCTGTAACTTGGATTTCATAAATGGTTGCGATGATTGTGTTCCTCATTGTTAGTGAATTCAAAAAGCCATGTTAGTGATATTCATTATTTATACTATTATATTTTATACTAAACACTTTAAATAGTGTACATATCTTTTCTCTTCTTAAGTTCCAATGTTATGTTCGCTATTTGTTTCATAAAATAAATAAAACGTTTAAAAGCAACTGTTTTTGTTTAGTTTAATTTAGCTAATCGGGTTGAATAAACCTCTCAGCGATTAGTATGATCTATTTCACTCAAATCTTGCTACTATTTTGCCTATATAACTAAAATTTTAATCGGTAAAGTTTGCTACTCTTTTCTAAGCTCATCTTGTAAATCACTTTTTTTTAATAAATAGGATTGTTAATTAAAACTAATTTATATTAATTAGCGATGAAAGAAAAAAAATTAAATTTAAAACTCTCCATGTGTATTAGAAACTGCATGATTTTTATATACAAAGTGATGAGCCACTTTTATGTCGAAAAAAAAGTGAAGACTGAAAAGTAATGCCGGTATGACGTCGTCCAAAATGGTCTTATTCTTCCATAAAGAAAGTGCCAAAAGATTGTAATTATTAACATATTAACATTAGTCAATATGTGATTTTATTTTCTGGAAATTCCTCATATACTGCAAGTTGTATTTGAATTACTTTATCTCTATTGGAGTTACTATCAAAAGGATTTAATTCAAAATATCAATTATAATTGTAAAAAAATTATATTCTAGTAATAGAGGAAAGTTATCTCTGACACAGTTCCGATTTTTATTTATTAATTTCCTTATTCATCATCCTGATTGATTGAAACAATTAAAACTCAATTAATTACAAGAAACAAAGTAGTATTCAATTCAATTGAAGCATTTGATATAATAACAAAAATTTAAAAGACCGAACAAAGCGAAGGAAACAATAGTTATAAAGAACTTTCTTCCTCTTTAATAAAGAACTTCATTTAAATTCAAAGAGCGCGCGCGCGCATCAAGCAACATTATTGGTCGCTGAACCTAACTTTCTAAAGAAGCCCGCCAAATTCAAACAACCAAAACTAAGAACTTTCATATTCGTTCGAATGTCCTTCAGACTAACCAATTCTTTTTGTTTGTCTTTTATTATGGCAAATTCCTTCTGTTGTATGTATTCCTACATAATCCAAACGTACACCATACATAATGCCTCTGGTTGCCTATACTATAGGGGTGTATGTTATAAAGTTTGTGTGACTGTACACTAAACTTAAAGAAAACTACAAGGACCAAATGGTACTTACCAGGGTTAACCATGTACTTACCTAATTACCAACAGATTCATTGAATTTAAACTAGCTCACTTTCAAAATTCCTTATGACATGTTACACGAGTTTCAAATTTGTTTGGATACATCAGCTGATTTTTCACGAAATTTTACATTCCGCTGAACATGCGTATTGAATAATCACCAGCTAAAAAGGATAATTATTTTTTTTTAATGTCACAATGTATTAATTGAAGATTGCAAGTATTATTTTGAAATTACAAACGTGCGCTTATAACCAGTTTATAAACTGTTTACTAGAAACTGACAAGCTTTAATGTATTTGACGTAAGCCAAAGTGAGATAGAAATGTAACTAGGTTGCTTTATTTGCAAACAAACGCACAACTGTCAGTTGAGCATACTTCCTGTCAGTTCGTTTTGAAAGTTCATCGCCAAATGTTTAATTTTCCGTTTAATAAGTGAAATTAATGAAATAATCCACACCATACCCTCAAATAGTGAAATAATTCGAACTGGTAAGTCTTATTGTTTGTTATTGCATTGCATTGATTAAACAGAATTATATTGGTATTGATGATAAACGGTACATGTCGTTGAGGTACATACAATCATCATAATTGTACATCATAATCAACGACATCATAATTGTATGTACACATATCCTCATAGCGTCATTTTTATGTCGAGATGAAAAAGAATAGGTTTCACATAAGAAAACCAAAGGGCATCATTCAAAGATTTTATTAAAAAATATTATAAATAAATCCTGTCAACATATATTTATAACTTGAACCTGAACCTCGCTTTCCATCGAAGCCCGCCAAATTCAAACAACCAAAACTAAGAACATTCATACTCATTCGAATATCCTTCAGACTTACGAATTATTTTTGTTTGTGTTTTATTTTATTTTATTAAAAAATATTATAAATAAATCCTGTCAACATATATTAGGTTCTTTTCAACAACACGAGTTTATAGTTCAAGAATCATGTACAGTCAAGAGCAAATTAAATGTCCGCTTGTTTACTCGAGTCGCTCTTAGCTTGTGACCGTGCGGGAGCGATCGTTGCTTGAGGATCAAATATTGTGGCCTTTTAG
>JAWQRP010002746.1:7500-14788 GCA_033557875.1 Quadriops clusia | reverse complement strand
AAAAAAATATATATATATATATATATATATATATATATATATATATATATATATATATATATATATATATATATATACTAACAGTGACATAACTTTTAGGTCAAATATTTGTCAGGTTATATTACGTATTTACGTCGCATTTAATTCAAAGGATATTTATGTTGAGAGACAGCCCCGTCATTTAGGAAGCTCAAACCTCCATTTTGGACGTGAATGGGCCTTTGAAAAAGGTGATTGCTGTTCGGAAAGCGATTATTAGATTTTCTACACGTTGCAAACGGGCGTTAATTGAACTTTCCTCCGCATTAAGCGCCCATTTAGAGGCGCGTAATGCACCCCTGATGAAAAAGTCGTCGGTGGACAAACTTTACTCGTTATTTTGTTATTAAAAAACTTTTTAATCAATTATTGTTCAATTTTTAATCAACATTAAATCTTGTAAGCTTCAATATAGACAATGAAATGCTCCAGCTCGGTTCGATGGTACGTAATAAATCCGGTATTGTCGCTGGAGGACATCGTCACCCTTTACCCCCGAAGTTATATATAATCGTAAATGTTATAATATATTATCTAGCGTGTACGGTATCTGCCAGGAGCAGACGCCTTGATAAAGATTCCGCGGCGAAACTCGAGCCCTAATGTATCCATAACAAAGAGATATACGGCCAGATAATAGGATAGTGTTTCCCGTTATTGCACTTGCACCAAACAACATTTATAACCGTCCGGGAAGTTTGATGTGTCGCCGGGAACTCTGCGGGCACTTCCACACTGATTAATGACGCCCCACTCGAACTTCCGAACTGGATTTCGCCTTAAAACTTAAAACCTATTTATGATGGTGGTAATGGGCCGGGAAGAAGCGGCCCGTGATAAATGGGCCTTTTTGCACGGCTTACTCTATACATAATAAAAAGGACACTTTAATTAAGATAGTTTTCGAGTTTGCCGATCGCACCGGCGGCGCTCAGGACGAGATAATAAAGGTTGGTTCCCACTGGAGGGGCGGCGCGCTGCTTAGATGTGGATCGTCTCATTTTCGTATCATTAAAACAATTGCAATCAGATTTCGATGCGCTGCGCTGCTACGCTACGCGCTGCTCTAGTGGGGATTGACCTTAACATAGTTTTTGCCGGAGGTTTTCCCGAAGAGTTTTTCTCGAAGATATTTTCCCGAAGAGATTGTCCCGGAGAGGTTTTCCCGAAGAGATTTTCCCGGAGAGGTTTTCCCGAAAGGAAGCGACGAGCCTGTCGCCGTAGGACGACGCCAATAACGCACTCAGTCGACTAACCATAAATATTTTCGCCCGAGAGGGTGAATTTATGAAGTTTTTAATAAAAAAATCGCCGTTGAGCAGGGGCAATAAAGAAAGTCGCGGTTAAAATTTTTGTTGCTGACATCGATATTACGGCCGCCCGAAACCAATATCATCCTTTCGCTTTCCAGTTCGCTTCTTCAGCTTGCAAAAAATCGCCCGGGAAGGTTCGTCCTTATTGCACCAATGTGACTCTTTATTCGCTCAGAGAACAAAAAAACTACTATTTATTTTGTCTTTTTCCAACTCGCAATCCGTCGAGTAAGCACCTTAGCCTCGATACTCCCTAATTGAACGATTTCCGGAACTAGATAATTGGTTTAAAAACTCTTTAAATCATCAACGTCCTTTGAATAAACTGGAAGTGCAGTCGTAACTTAAACTTAATTAAATTCGAGCTTTTAATAATATTATTTAAATTGCATTAGAGAATAGAGGGAGAGCGGGTAAAGGGCTAGCTGCACCGAGGCGATGATTACCGAAGCTTCATTTGGTTTAAAGCAAATTGAAGCTCAGAATAAACGAAGCTCAGTATAGACGAAGCTCAGTATAGACGTATTTGCATACGGTTTCTGTTTCTTCAGGTCGTTCTGCGAGCGAGCTTCCGAATCCCCCTATTCCCAGCGCCATCTGCAAGTTTTAACGAAGCTAGATTGGCCCCGGGGATTTCCCCCCGAGACCTTCCTTACTTACTTTCAGGTTTTATCTTTAAATTTTAGTGTGTGGACGGATCCGTATCCTATGAAGACTATTGGTGGCCATTCGCCCTGGGGTCGCTTTCTGAATAAAATGCTAATGTTAGGGTATCCAAATGTTGTCTCTTGTCGTCACTCTTTCCTCTTCTCTCTTTCACAACGCTGCTTATACGATAGCCAGATGGTTTTTTTTACAATTACTATATATATATACACAGTCGCATCTTCTTCGGCAATTAAGTGTCAGAGACATTGGCATAATGCCATTACTGGGAAAGACACTAGAAAGCAGAGAGTGTTGTCAGAATCACTAGCATAATGCAATTATGCGGAAAGACACTGGAAAGCAGAAAGTGTTGTCAGAATCACTAGTATAATGCAATTATTCGGAAAGACACTGGAAAGCGGAGAGTGTTGTCAGAATCACTAGCATAATGCAATTATTCGGAAAGACAGTGGAAAGCAGAGAGTGTTGTCAGAATCATTAGCATAATGCAATTATTCGGAAAGACACTGGAAAGTGTTGTCAGAATCACTAGCATAATGCAATTATTCGGAAAGACAGTGGAAAGCAGAGAGTGTTGTCATAATCACTAGTATAATGTCATTATTCGGAAAGACAGTGGAAAGCAGAGAGTGTTGTCATAATCACTAGCATAATGCCATTATTTGCAAAGACACTAGAAAGCGTTGTCAAAGACACTAGTAGGGAGAGACAATTGTGAGAGACTGTGAGAGGACACTAGTAGGGAGAAAAAGTTGCGACTAGTTGTGAGAGACGTAGTAGTACAGTGTTTCATACCATACTTTTTTATTCAAAATGTTAGTGGAAATGGGAAAGGGGATGAGAATGGCTATGTAAATTCCGGGCACACAGCCATTCGCAACGGGAATCAGATTTGAAAATGCTTCGTTTCCCCTTTCTTGCGCAATTCGCGATCCATTTTACATGACTGGCTCCTCGTATCGAGCCACCGCCGCGGGGTTATCCAGATACATTACAATAGACTCGGGCTGATTCCCTAGATGGCACGGGGATGTATCAATTCAAAGCAACTTTGCTCAACGTAATTTTATTTGCCCGCTTCTTTCGGCCGCGATTATGCGAAAGCGCCACAAAGGACGACCTCGGGCGCTCGCACGGCGAACCTGTCGACGCCGCGACGCCGACGCCGGCGTCCCTTCAGCTGCAGTACAAATGCGCAATTCCCATTGTTCGGATTACTAGTGCATAAAAGAAAATTGAACCTGCAGGAAACAGGCTCGCTCGCAATCAGATATGAATATGCTTAGACGGCGCGGCTATGTATAAAGGGTTATCCTAGAATATCCTGGAATATTCTGGAATATCCTGGAGTATTGTGAAATATCCCGGATGAAGACGTTCGAATATAAGAATTTTCCTCAACGGGGAAACTATTGTTTGTTATCTCTACGCTGCTGTTGGCTCAATATCAAATTGACTTTTCGCAGTAAAGCCATCGCTGGTCGGTTGCCTCCTCATTGAAATTTACGCGGCATACCGCAATCATGCGGACACTAGATAGGTAGGTTTGTATGTTTGTACCGCAGCCTTCCAATGGCCACGCATTTAAAAATAGCTTCCTAATCGACCCATTCCCTTCTCCCTTAACTGGCAATTGGATTAATTGGAAGCCGGGGCCGGGGGCTCATGAAATATTCCGTAAAAATTGATCGGATCGCGGAGGAACGATGCGATCAAACAAAGAAACAACGTCGCCGCGGGGCTTCGGATCGTCTTCCCGATCGATGCAATTGGGCTTTCACCCGCCGGATGCCAAGAGAGGGTTGTAAATAGCCCGAAACGTGAAATGTATCGAATGTTCCAGTTTTCCACATGCTGTCAGTGCGTTGCCACCAGCACGTTACCTTAATGAACCTGCTGGTCGTTTTCCCCGGTATAATTGCCCTTCGGGTCGCGGCTATCAACACTTCTCGACACCTCTGAACGCGCATAAACACGTCTGAATGTACGTCTGAACACGTACGAACGCGTTTGATCGTGATAAACACATCTGGACACGTATTAACACATCTGGACACGTAGGAAGACATCTGGACACGTATGAATAAATCTGGACACGTATGAACACATCTGGACACGTATGAACTCATCTGGACACGTATAAACACGTCTGAAACATTCGACAATCGCTTGTGCAAAATGATGGTTGTTACGTCAGCGGGGACTAGATTTAGCGACCCGATTGAGAAGAAGCAAGGTATTTATCATACCAAATATTGTAAGTAGTGTTTTGTTATTGACAGTATTGTATTATTGTGTTTTGTTATTTTGTTTTATTATTGTGTTTTGTTATAGTGTTTTATTATTGTGTTTTATTATTGTGTGTTATTATTGTGTTTTATTATTGTGTTTTGTTATTGTGCTTTGTTATTGATAATTAGTACGTTCATCAACGCAAGTTAACAAATTTGTGTCGTTTCAAATTGAATTCGTCTCTCTTTCGGCAGCTTTATATAATAAGGATAACGCAAAGGACTGGAAAGCTGAAATTTCCGCTTTAATGGGAAAATTACGTCCTTCTATTAAGCGAGATGAGGAATTAAGGATAAACGGCTGATATCATCCGGATTTACCTTAATTATTAAGGGGTCCCGGAATTGGAAAAAAGAATCGCATTAAATTAAGGCACGGAATCGGAGATAAGTACATAATTGACGTTTCACCCTTGCTTACTTTACATTTAAATGCCTTCAATTAATTAAAGAGCTTCTTCTTGAATGTCTGGACTTTTGGACTCCGGGCAATTGGGAGTCCGGAAAACAGGGAATCCTGGAAATTAAGAATCCGGGAAAAGGAGAATCCGGGAAAAGGACAATCCGGGAAAAGGACAATCCGGGAAAAGGAGAATCCGGGAAAAGGAGAATCCGGGAAAAGGAGAATCCGGGAAAAGGAGAATCCGGGAAAAGGAGAATCCGGGAAAATGACAATCCGGGAAAATGACAATCCGGGAAAAGGACAATCCGGGAAATCGAGGGAATCTGGCAAATTGGGGAATCCGGGAAATCCGGGCAATCGGTGAATCCTGGCAATCGGGGAATCCGGGGAATCCCTATTATTCCAGCGCCGCCTGCGATCTCGAGGCGGTTTTCTGTTTGTGCAGCTGGAAATTCGCGCGATTTTTTGCCCATTAGCCAAACACGGGAAATTATTTGTTAAACAAACCTTTGGCTATGTGTAGCCACTATCGAGCGTGAATTTCAGCAAATGTTCCACTGAGAGCAAATATTGCTCGGGCAAATATTGTAAAACTAAATACTGAACTAATACAACAATTTATTTGCATAACTGAATATGTATCTGTGTGCGGTCTGTGTTGGCACTGTTTGAACAGATGAGTGAAGGTGCATTAGGTACTACTTTACTTAATCTTATTTGGTCTGCATTGTATCTTTATTAGCTTTATTATGTCTTCATTCGTTTATTATGTCTTCATTCGTTTATCATGTCTTCATTCGTTTATTACGTCTTCATTCGTTTATTACCTCTTTTACAAATCCGATAATGTGAATCAATTTTGTTAGATACCTAACGTCAGTAATGCTAACGTAACGTCAAAAAAGAGTAAATTGCACAGTAGGCGATGCAGCTGCGTCACTAGCGAATAATTGACGAGCAATCACCGTGTGACCTGGAAATCAAGCAGACCATGGCCGAGGTGCATCCTCGAATCGGAAACAAACATTTGGTCGTGACGTGGCTTCTGTAGAACTCCGGGCCAGTCCGGTGCATTCGATCGCAATCGCTTAATCGATAATTAATTTATTAAGGTATTTGATCAGCTGATGTGGCCAACTAGATCAATATGCACGCCGCAATTAAGGTCGATCCTCACTAGAGCAGTTTACACGGCATACCTTAAGGTCCTCGAGCGAGCACAGATTATGAAGAAAAAGTAAAGTGCAAACACATTACATGGTATTTGTCCTTTATGTCAATAGATTAATTTTGTAAAAATAAAATTAAGTTAAAACCAAAATTAATTTGTTTCAGAGTGCCCCTTGAGGGACAGCGACCACCCGCTGGAGATCCTGCAGAGATGGGGATCAGGCCGGCTGGTGCTAAGATACACCGTTCTCAGCGCAAATGGTACGTTTACCCTTAAAATTCATCTTTAAAATTAGATTTAAACGTTGAATTTCGCTTTGGCGATTAATCAAACGTTCGGCAAATGAACAAATAGACCTTGTACAGTTTTGATGAGCGATTATAATCGGGGAAAATGGGAAATTGGCCGCCGAATTAAATGTTAATGTCATTACGCCGGCGGCCGTTTATAATTTCCCAACAAATAATGGAGTTATTACAGTTATTCGAAGTTTAGAATTATGTTCTCTCTACTTAATGAAAATAAACTCGCCATGGTGGCCAATTTCCAGGTAATGCGATTAATGCTCTAATTACTTACTTTATTTTGTTTCCGTTTAATTTCACTTTATTTCAATTTAATGAAAAGGATTTGTACCAATCCAACGTAAAGCCCAAGAATGAGCTCGGTGTCACCCTGTAAATGGAACTCAAGCCTCAAGGGTGAATAAGATTGGGTGAAGCCGTTAAGACGTAGTATATTTCTCCTGCGGCCACAGCACGCTAGATTTATTTTCCATCCCCTTACGGCCGAGTAACACTTTAGTTTATTCTCCCCTTGATTAGATACTGTCCTCTAGTAACTATAGACTTCTAGAAGGACAACCTCGATAAATAATTCAGGAATGTTCTGGATCACTTGACTATTATACTTATAGTCTATGAATCTATCTATCTAGATAATAGATTTGATATATTTGCATGGTGATGATGATAATTTAGTTAACAAGTTTTCTAGTTTGGTAAATTTTCTCTGTCGGACAAACGAAATAGAAAGCTTTATCCGAGACTCAAAGGGCGAACGTATCAGTTCAGTGAAGGCCGGATTTGCATACATATCATGAAATAAGCGCTTAAAGGGGGCCCAAGGAGGACAGAGCATTTTAATAGAATTACAGAGGGAGACGGGGCAGATTGGATGAGGTCGAGAGAATCCAGTGAATCCGCACTTCTTAATGAAGTTCTAGGCAATCCCCGCAGAAGGCGCTGCTGCCACGGCGACAGGCATGTGTTTAATGCGAGTACAAATTGCCTATTACTCCCCCCTAACCCCATTCTGCACCCCTCATATTACTAGATACGTCCCATATGCATCTAGTAATACCATTGAAATGTATTTGGATTTGTAAACGAAAGGGCGAAAA
>JAWQRP010002746.1:0-2500 GCA_033557875.1 Quadriops clusia | reverse complement strand
TAAAACGTCCCGGGTTGCTTAAAATACGGTGTAGGGTAACACAGGTGTGTATAGATTTCCCCTTGCCCGGACGTTGCCCTTTAGAAATTAATATCTTCGGGTTTCGGAGTTCCCAAGCCAGACGAAGTCAGGGCCTTTTCGGGATTAACCCCCGTTTCACGCTCAAGTCGTGTATCATTCTCAGAGTCAATGTCATTTTCAGGTATAACGTTCAGACTCAATTTTATGATCAGGCCCAGTTTCACGTTCAGGTCCACTTTCACGACCAGGCCCAATTTTATGATCAGGCCCAGTTTCATGATCAGGCTCAGTAGGATAATAGTGCCAATTAGCATAATAAGGCCCAGTATCTCAATAAGGCCCAGTAACACAATAAGGCCCACTAGCTCAATAAGGCACAGTTTCAAAATCGGGCCCAGAGACAGGATTAGGTCCAATTTTACGATAAGGCCCAATTTTACGATAAGGCCCAATTTTACGATAAGGCCCAATTTTACGATAAGGCCCACTTTTACGATAAGATCCAATTTTACGATAAGGTCCATTTTCACGATAAGGCCCAATTTCACGATAAGGCCCAATTTCACGATAAGGCCCAATTTACCGATAAGGCCCAGGATTTTGCTCAGACCCAGAATCAACCTCATGCAGTGTTTCAAGCTTCCAAGAGAGGTTCGATGGCAGGTAACGAGAGCGGCGGAAGCGTCCCCTGGCCCTAATTCCTAAAGTTAATTAAAAGGTCGCCGAATTTACTGGGCCATTTTCGAGATTTATTCTCGCCTATTTACCTTGTGCATGTGAGAAAATTACCGCATGAAATTTTCTGATGGATAGAATAATAAATTGATTGACAGGATAAATAGATTGAGACAATAGATTGAGAAGATAGATTGAGAGAATAGATTGTGAGACAATAGATTGAGAGAATAGATTGTGAGACAATAGATTGAGAGGATAGATTTTGAGAATAGATTGAGAGTATAGATTGAGAGAATAGATTGAGAGAATAGATTGAGAGAATAGATTGAGAGAATAGATTGAGAGAATAGATAGAGAGTAGATTGAGATAATAGATTGAGATAAAATACTGACAGAATAGATCGAAAGAACGCAGAAAACAAACGAACTTACAGAACATTCTGGTTTCTCTTGCGTCTCGCCACGTCTAATAAAGAGCACTTTTAATTACGAGGAGTGAACTTGACTGTTGACCACCCCATAAGTTAGAACAAAGCCGACTCGCCTGTAATTTACACTAAACATCCATCACCCTCTGGGGAAACCGGGCCTTACTCTTTTTCCCGGGGAGCTAAGTAAAGCGTAAAATGTGTTTTTGATGGCGCGCCATGAATACATAACTTGTTGGTTAATACATCGCTATCTTGCTCCCGACAAATATTTATTGTGCGCCCTGACAGAATCCTTCACGAATGAGAGCTAGAAAAAGTTGGCAGAACAAATTAAACTGAAGTGGGCTCACTCTCAGAATCCAAATTTCTGAGGTTCTTAATGTTGCTTTCATATTTTTATTTCTAATTTTTATTTCTAATTTTTATTTCTAATTTTTATTTCTAATTTTTATTTTTAATTTGTATTTCTAATTTTTATTTCTAATTTTTATTTTTAATTTGTATTTCTAATATGTATTTCTAATTTGTATTTCTAATTTGTATGTCTAATTTGTATTTCTAAATGTAGTAGTTATAGAGCCACCTGACTGCGAACTCAAGTGTCCCTAATACTACTTGCAGTTATGTACATATAAATTTATTTACATAAAAGGACTATTACAATTAAGAAAATCCGGCTTTCAAATTTAAGTTTCGGCAGTAAGAGCTGATAATTACCAACCCTCGGCGCCTAAGAGGATGTCTTTAGCAACTAGCGGAATAAGGATCGAGTGAGCGAGGAAGACTGCTGTGTATTCAGCAAGAAAGGATCCTACTAGAGATATTTAATTTTCCGGAAGGATAATAGGCGCGTTAAGGGGGCTCTGCCCAACTAGATGTAACGTCTCCATGCCACCCTAAGCCAGAACAAAATAGTAAATTTCATTTAATTCGAACAAAGGAATTGTGCCTTTGCTTGAAAAAGGGGTAGTTATTCGCATTTAGCAAGTTTATACAATGTATTGTATATAATCTGTACTAGACATTATTTATACTGTAGCCTCAATTTCGTTAAGATTACAATCGTTATTGTATATATATTGTAACGGAACCAACCTACCGACCGTGTTAAATCAGCGGACATCGGCGTCCTATGGCTTCGCTATCATAGATGTCTCAGCATTCTCGCTACTTTTAATCTCTTGGCGACTTAGTTCAATATGATTGCTTCGAAACAAGAGGGCCACAGTTCAAATAAGAACAAGAACATAACACAGGTATTGTGCTTTTGTTCACTATTTTGCAACTCACTTATAGATGAACTCCTTGATGGAACGTTGAGCGAAACGAGTCTGTTGGAGCTAATCTTAAGTCGAGTTTTCTTGATATTA
>JAWQRP010002745.1:0-14788 GCA_033557875.1 Quadriops clusia | reverse complement strand
GTAACCACTTCGTCAATATTACACTAGATGGCGTAATTCTTAAGGATAGTATGTGTACACTACATCAAAGAAGCGGTATGAAATTTGAATTTTTTATAAACATGTTTTATTTAAACACCCTGTACATCGTATAACAAGGTAATCACTAGTGACAAGTCTATTGAGCAGATTGTTACAAGGTGCATTTACATAGCAACTACTGAAGTCGCGGTGTTTTAGTCGCTCTGTGTAACAGCGGTTTTAGTGCCAAAATTGACCAATGGATCAGTGCTTGATTTGCTTCATTAATAGTGGCTATTCTAAATGATTTTTTTATATTATTTTTTGTTATATACAATTAAAATTATTAATTATACATGTTAGAGACGATTAAAAAAGTTCATAAAGAAATGTGACTATCATATATTTAAATCGCATAAAGTGTGGCGCGAATTGAATGTAAAAGTCAATGAAAACGTAAGAAGCAGTACCCACCGAAGTGAAGTGGCGAGTGTATTTTATTTTGCGATTATCGTTTTATCAATTATACATGTAAATTTTAAAAATAAACATATGGAGGTTTCGATTTTTTCACCTCTGAAGCATTGTGCAACGCGCGACGTGTCATTTAAAAATTTAAGCCTTGGGTCTTTATACTTCCTTAACTCGTAAACTGCCTTTAAAGCCGTTAATGTTTTTGTACGCTTCAAACATCTGTTTTTAAAACTCAAGATTTCGTATATCTTTATGCGCTCATCGGAGACAAACATTTCAGGTTAAAAGCGGTATATATTGGTAACTTAGGGCTGGAATAACGTATCTGAGTAATAAAATATATAGTTTAGGCCCAAATGTTTGAAAAATAGGCGATTTCAAGTGCAAACTTAACCTCGATTACAAGGTTAAAATGTTACTTCAGGAGAAAAAAGATATGCATTCCGTACAATACGTGTTGAAGGTCATCCTACATACTTATTTAAAAATCAATTTTTATTTTTATTTAGGAAAGTATCCATTGATATGGATAAATAACGGTTCAGTTTACCTAGCTCTCTTACCGGCCTCTTTCTCCTGAAATAACAACATTTTAACCCCGTAATCGAATTTAGGTTTACACTTTAAATCGACGATTTTGAAAAAATTATATTTTATTACTCAAATACGTTATTTCCAGCCCTAATTTACCAATACATACCGCTTTATCCCGAAATTTTTGCCCTCGTTAAGTGCATACTTACCTGAAATATATTATTGAAGCCCTTATATACAAATATAAACCGATTTTATCCCAAAACTTTTGGTCACGCAAAACATACCGGAGCCTGATTTCTTTTGTTTTTTAAATCATAACTCTTTCGAAGATATATAATATAGAATCCACTCTTTATAATAATTATGTGTACTACATCTGCTAGTAATAGTGATTAAAATAAAACTATTTACTTCGAAAATAGGAAAAGTCGTTCCTTTAGACATGGCTCTCCTATGTTTAGTTCCAAGTGTGTAATACTGCTAGTCATTTATAGTTAATAATTACTCTCCCAAAAGATATTTTGGATGTAAGTAGTATTTTTTGCAGTCTCGATTGTTCAATAGCACTTTATACGCAAATAATTTGATAATCACGTCACTTGACGAGTTTTGATGGATCGCTGTTGGACGACTCTCGGCGTGCGTTTTGGCAGGTGGTGACAATAATCCGAAAACGTGCGCGTCCTCGTTTGTTTTGATGCCTGGCCAGGCCACCCAGATCCGAGCGGATTTACACCGTTTTTATGGCACTTTCACGGTGCTGAATCAGCGTTGCCGCGCTTATTGTTACTTGTGCGATAAGATAACGGAACTTTGTGTACGTATTTTATTTAGAACCCGACAGGATGTCGAGTCTGGTAAGGGATATCTACTCGCGAACGTTTCTGGGTCGACTCTGCTGCGTTGATGCGGTCTCAAAACAAAAGAGGGCGCATGCGGATATGCTGTTGCATAACGTCAACGAACTCCGTACCTTACTGTATACATATACAGGGTGTGCAGCACTTTTCTTCACAGGCGAAGTCATTCTGTTTGCAAACTCGAACAATACATCTAATCTACACTTCATCAATCATCTAATCTATTAACCCATTTGCCTATATGTCAGATGTCCGGCCTTGAAGCGAAGTCGTAAATAATTTCTATTTTATTTACAATTAACGCCCATTTTTTGGGTTTCTGTAAAAAAATATTTTATATACTGTTATCCAAGTTAAGCTGCTGGAAGATATCAGCACTGAATACTATTTTGCCACAGAGAAAGTACATACATGTGATATAAAATGTGTCGCTTTGATAAGCAGTAACGGATGACGCCCGAGCACATGCGACTATGTTTTCCTTTTTTATCAGTTTTATTAAGATTATACGACTTGGAAATAAGTATTTCAAAATAATGTACGGTAGATAATCCGCATTTTCTTTGCATATTTTCCTTGTTTTTTTGTTATTATTATTGTTGTTTATTTTCGCGAGAGTAAATAGGGGAGTAATAATTATAGAATAGTAATAATAAACTGTGACAGAAGGAGGAAAAAAATTGCAACGGATTTTATGGGCTGTAATAACAGTAGTAAAATCATGTTATGGGTACTTTGTCTGACAACAATCTTGCATGTGCATACGTAATTATATGAAAATATGTTATAATAGCTAATAATAAACGATTTTAAAATTACAAACGCCCTTTGGCGTGTACTGACGCAATAGCTCATGTAGAAACTAGTAATTATAATGAAACTTGTAACGATTATATAATTATAATTAAAGCATTAATGATATTAATTGTAAACACTTTTGCAAGCACACTTACAAACAGCTCTGTTTGAAAAAAAATTACTTACAATGGCCAAAAATTTAAGTAGCGTCATCTCGTCCTCATGCTTAATCTGTTCTTGTTGCGGCGTGAGGAAGCCATTGTATGTCCTATTGTGTCTAACGGATGGTTTTCCTATGGGTCTGGTTGTCCATAGGTCTTCTACTCCGTTTTCATTAGACTGCAACAAATACTGTAAATTAAAAAATACATTCCAGAATGCAAGGTGCTCAATATAAAGAACCAAATAATTTAAAGACAAAAAATAGAAGCAAATGATACAGAAATAAAATAAAAGTGCAAAACGGAATATATAAATAAAAAGCAGGGCCGCGAACTACGTCCACGGATTGACGCGATTTAATTTTATTATGCGATACGCTTGCAAGCTTTACATATTTGGTTATATTTGCGCAGTCTTGTACGCAATAATTCTCAAGAAACAGCCAAGAACGCCAACACTATTCCACCGCTGTGACACCGATTTCTTGATATTAAAATTTATCGGCTTGCATTAATTGAAATACAAAATAAGATTATAAAATTAAATAATCGGGTAAAAATTTTCCGTGATATGTATCTGAGTAATCAGGAACCTATTAAGCAGGCATAATTACTATTATATCATAATTAATACGCACATTATACTGGTATTTTATTTGTCCCGGCACTATACGACGATTACAATAATCTTCAATGGAAAGTTACTAACACAACACTCTACTATAAAACCTGTAATATCATAATATTTTTTGTTTGTTTTTTGCATGATATAATTCTGCTACTCACCGAGAGTGTCCTACACTTAATACAGATCAAATCCGAGATAAAACCGCTATAGGTATCCTTTCCTTTGTTAGCAACGACGTTAACAACAGCGGGCACCATCGCAAAATGGTTCACACACATCCTTATCCTAGGAACAAAAAAAAACGTCCTTTTTTCGTTTCCGCTTTCTTATTTATTTTTCCCGCGTTCTGTTATTTCACAGCAAGACTAGCGCCAGCGCCTGCTAGATTCGAAGAGCGGACCCGTCGCGACGTTCGCTTGTTTCGAAAGCAACTGTTTTCTCGGCAACCGCGATATGAAAGTAGCGGCCACTTACGTCAAAGCTTTCCTCCTCTATCGAGCGTGCACCTAACAAATTATGCATATCTTAATGTTTATTCCGTTTTGGTATTCCTCCATCGTGGCTCCTACCCTTGGAGTACAATGCAACAATTTGCACATCTGCAATGCCAAGTTTTGAGGATGCGAATATAGCATCGCCCATTTGTTGATTTTTGTTGTTTCGATGGGTCGTCCTGTTGAATTTTAATTCATTGCGGAGGTTTTCATGTGGATAAATATTTACTGTAACTAGTAAACTTTATTGTCACTAATAGGTAGTTTTTATTGTAACTAATAGATCGTTTTTATTGTAACTATATAGATAGTTTTTATTTGTAGGTAGTTTTTATTGTATCTAGCATGTAATTTCCAAAATTAAATTAAATTTTATTAGTGAATTAAAATGATATTAATAGGTAATTAATGAACACTAAACTAAATTGCTTCGCATTAAACGAAATGCCAAAAAATAAGTCGGACCACTTAAAGCAGCAAACGATTAGTCAAGTAAATTTTTGATTGCTCAATTTGTGTAACGCGTTTCAAATAAAATTGCAAATTAAATTGGGAATTTCGCACGCAATCGAATGCTATTAAAAGTACGAATTATCGCAAGTATTCATTAAAAGAAACTCTGTAATTATTTCAGATTCGCAAAGGGTTTATTTTAAGTGGTTCATCGTTTTATGGCACTGACGCGTGAGCGGGTACCTGCACGAGTGATTTTTAAATCCTGGTGGAAAACCCAAAAAATAGTTGTTACGCAAGTGAAGACTAAAATTTTGAAGCGCCACAATAGAGATCGTGTTTTAGGAAAATACTGTATTTCAGGAAAATTTCGCTAACACTTCACCTTACTTATCGCCTTTATTATAAACAGATTCAGCACTAATCTTAGCAGCAGCTATAAATATCTCAAAAAATGTATAAACATAAATACTGAAATTCCACTCACTATTTGATCATTTATTTATATTAACCCTCTGCACCACATTGCTTTCAATATGTAACCATACATTTTTCATATTTGTGTTTATACAAAGTTGTCACTTTGTGAAAGCATTAAATAAATATAAACTTTTAGAATTGTTTTCACGGTATTACCTGTTTTATACTGGTTTTACATTATCTGGCTCAGTTTGCGTCTCAGTCCAGATTTAATTAACTATCAGTCCGGACCGAGCGGTCTCTTTACAAAATATCGCATCAGTCCTGAGATGTATGCATTTACACGTACGATTAACTGTCAGTCGGACTGATAGCTGGACTGATCAGCTCAGTCCAACTATCAGTCTCAGTCCGACTGACAGTTAATCATACGTGTAAATGCACAAATCGATGGACTGATGGCAGGACTTCTTATATGTAAACACAGACGCGGCGGCATGCCTTTCATTATTTTTCATGAACTATTGCTAGTGTCGCATAACCTCCCTATTCACAGTTTATTATAACACCTTCTATAGTAATATTTCAAATAATTTTGAAATATTATTAGTTAGAATGCCCAGACTTTAGTAGGGTAAATTAAAATTTACAAAATTTTTCCGAATTTCTGGAAGAAAACGGACTCTAATTACCACAACACAAACATTAGGGAGGCTGCCTACAGTGCACTCTTAGATAAATACTTAAAAATTGACACCCAACCAACAATGTCGAAATTTTTACTTTGAAATCTTTAAAAACTTTGAAATCGAAACTCGGACTGACGGTAGGATTGAAAGCAGGACTAATCTTGTAAATAAACGCGTCAGTGGGACTGATAGGCAATAAATCTGAGACGAGGACTGAGACTGAGAGGCAGACTGACACTGATTGTGTAAAAGGCCCTTTATATATCAAAGAAAAAACCCCATACTGAACGATTTTTACCTGTGAATAAAATGAATAATACAATAATATGAATACAATGACATGTATATTATACATCGCCTTATGAATAGTCAATTATACAACAATATAAAGGGGCTTTTACACGATCAGTCCCAGCGTCAGTCTCAGTCCAAATTTAATTGCCTGTCAGTCCGGATCCGAGCGTTGGCTTTACAAAAGATCGCATCAGTCCACAAATTTATGCTTTTATACGTACGATTATTTATCAATCGGACTGAGACTGATAGCTGGACTAATCTGATCGTGTAAAAGCCTCTTAAAGGTGCTTAAAAATCGATGCCGATTTTGTAATACGTGTACATTTTTATTCATTATTTGCTTATTAATTATTTAGAATAACAAGGCCATCATTTGCAAATATGTAGTTATGAATATACATCTGTAAGAAATACGTATGTATGTAGAATAACATCGGTTAAACATCTGAACAAGTGAAATATGAAGCGACAATAGAGCTGATTAAAATTGATTGCTTTGAAATGAGGGTAATAATTGCATTAATTACTCCGCGCATTATTACTTATAGTGCGGAGTTATTATGGTAGATATAGATATTGGAAGTTTTATTCTTAGCTGCACGCGAATCGTTCGGATTTTTGACCTACTGATCTTATTTTAACCGGATGCGGATGCAAATTAATCAATTCAGATAACTGTCAGTGCATCAGTCATATTTCTTTTGTCTACTAATGTTTAATATTATAATCATTAATGGTATTAATTATTTCAAGATTCTTTAATTTTATCTTGACCTATTTATTTTTTTTTAATATTTTTTTGGGTATTAACGTGTTGAATATATTAATAATATTATTAAGATTTTTCTTGAGTGGTATAATTTTGAAATTTCCCATCCCTCAAAATACATATCAAAGATATTAATTATTAATAATAATTATTATTTACGGAAATAATGATAATAATTATTGCACACGCTTAGTTGTGTCGAAAGCAGGAACATTATTTTCCTCGCTTTAGGACACTAAAAATAGAGAATTATTATCGCCTTGTCACTCATGGAAACTGTATTTATTTATAAATAATAATCGGACGGACGTAATGAATCCGATAAAAGAATCAAGCTCGCACGCAATTCTCTCGAAACCAGTCGTTGACTTTTATTTTTTACAATAACAGTTCTCACCGATAACAATTTCACAATGATTTGCATCCTCGGTCTTACTCGGCATTTAGCCTGTTTGCCCTGCAAACATCTTTATTGTTAATGACACTTCTTTATTAGAGCAGGAAAACTCTTTATTAGTTTATACAAGTTTATTCGTTTGCATGTGTACGCTCCCGTTTTCCGTTTGTTCGAAACTGAGTAAATATCGTTTTATTCATGCAAATAGTCCTAATTGTAATATAGGGCGACCAACTATACAGGGCGTTTCCAAATTACACCCCTTCCTTTACACCACATATAGTACTCACAAAAAGAAGCAAAAAAGTCCCGATTGACCCCTGTCCGATCTTCAACCCCTTGGGAGATACCGCCCCTCAAAGTTGAGTAAAAAATCAGACGATTTTTTGTATAGCATCCCTAATCCTCAGGTATCAAGAAAGTTCAAGATCCACGACAACAACCCCCTTAAATAGCAATTACTGTATTAGTATGTGACATTTTTTTAAAACTAATAACTAATTTGATAGATTTATTCTAAGTCTTCGTATGGAAATCGAACAAGCGTATCTAGATTTCGCACGAATAAATTAAAATGTTTCGGCTGTATGCGACCTTGCGAGCCTTTCATTGGGGTCGTGTGAAGAATTTTGTCCGAACAGCTGATCAGATTTAATGCTTGGGGATTAAATGTTGAAACATTTATGTTACAGTTGTGAACAGTACCGTTCGGGGGTGGCTTTTAAAAATGTTCATTTTGGTGATTATGAAAGATTACGCACCGTAAATCGAAAGTATTGTGACGTTTTGGCGGGAGGCTGAGAGGGATCGATGATGAGAAAAGAATCTCTTAATTAATTTCGAGAATCCAGGATTAAGGAAATATTCAAATCCGGGTCACGGCACCACTGTGACGTTTGAGGGATGCCTCGCTGATGCGCTCTAAAGCGGCACTTACGGAAATATTCCGCAAGCGGAAATGGCGGGAGATTCAAATCAACCCGAAACTCTATTTGGCCACAATTATCTGTGATCGTCTAGCATTTGGTAGGAACCTTTTCTCGTTGTTTTCGTAGCATTCCAGAATTCGTAGGCAAAAGTAACGGCAAAGAAAATTAACGCCATTAAGGTCAGAACTGTTATTGAGAGTAAACCAAGTAAAAATTGAATGAAGAATGAATTCAAAAGGAAGGTCGTTCGTGCGTCTGTGTGTGTGTGATTTCTGTGATTTTAACTGATTGCCTTTAACTTAGTTATTCGAATTAGTCAATGATTTTAATATTTTGGTAAGTTCTGTTACTAAGAAAGTCCTCTTTCATTCTTTAACTATGAAAATTTATATGACAAATGAAACACGGCAAGAACGCGAATGTTGCTACTCAGCTCACCACAAGCTGGGTTAGCGCAGGGACCCTCAGTGGTAAAAAATAATCTGCAAGTCCGAACTTTAGAAGCTCAGGATTTAGAATTGATCTCCAGCAAAGCCTTCAACAATCATCACCGTCATCATTGTGATCTCCTGCGGCTTAAACGCAATCTACGAGTAAGCTAGGTGGCAACATTTATCACCAGGTGTCAACTCGCGAAATGCTTCAGATTCGCTCAACCAGGGCGCAAATGGGAAACTACACAATGAAATTAAAACCGCTTGACTTGATTGTCCTGTGCGCACACTATTTAGGGATGAGGTTAGAGAGAGAACATAAAACAGGTCGGTCGAATGGCCAGCGGAAGTCTATCCTAACTTGACGGGACCTAGTGCCTTATGTCTCTGAGGTCTAGTGGATTCTTTTTATTTCGATCAATAGAACTGTAATACCTTTCAGTCAGAGGCCGTCATAGACTCCCTATGTCCGGGGTGACTTACAAGCATTAAGTCCTTAATATGCTTAGGTAAGGAAGGTCAGGATTAATAGTGATAAACCTACAACAATCAAGTCACTGCGCGACGATTATCTGAATATTGGTTCTGATCTCACTCGTCCAAAACACCCTTGAGTCGCTACCAGAGAACGATTACCTTTAATTACCTAGGTGAAACTGATTAATATTAATTTGAAGTCAAGAAGTCTTTCGTGGTGCCAGAAACTTCATTTCTTTAATAGTGATTGGAATTGAGTTACACTTTTGTTGTGATTGTGATTGAACTACCCTTTTATTTGATTTAATTGAATGACCTTGGTGAGTAAGAATTAATTATTCCTTATTTTACTGCCCTGCAGTTGACCTTGTAATTATCGTGAGAATGATATACCTTTTGACTGTTATGAAATTGTGTTACCTTTATAATCGTTATGTAATTATTCAGAAAATTGATTGGGCCCAAACTTTGTTATGCAAAATATTATTGATTAAATTGACTTATTATGTTTATTGGTCGACCATAATTGATGAGTGTGTGTGTGTGAGAGAGAGAGAGAGACGCAAACGGAATTATCCTCCCCCTATTGTCACCTGCCGGCGTTCATCGAAACCAACCCAAACAAACTAACACCCCTCGTGAAGATAACGAGCGGATTAAAATATTGCACAACTAATGAAGACCAAACTAGCGACACCTATTCTCTAACTACGGAATTGAATAAAACTAAAGAAAGAAGAAAACAAATATTCTTAGCCTGTAGTGAGCCCACGCCTGGAGACGGCAACCAACGAATCCAAATCTCCCAGAAGAATGGTGTTGAAGATATTCCCAAAGGCACTGAACAATTTATCACAATGAACTCCACTCCACGAATTCTTTCACTCTGAACCGCCCTCAACACTCGGATCTTGTCACCTGGGCTACCCCCAGTGACTCGGATCGACCGCCTCCTACCCTAGATCTCGACTCAATGAATCTTGAGACCGACTTTCAGTGACTGCCCGCCCGATCGACTCGTCCGCTCGCTCGTCTCTTCATGACTCCTTGTCCTCTTTCTATCTAACTCCACGACCGTCCCCGGGGACTCTGACTATCTCCCTGTCCGCCTGAAGACTGCCCGTCTCCACTTTTACTACCCGACTCAACTCTAACTATCTCCGTTGTCCCTGACTGACTGCCTGCCCGATGTCTGACTGACTACCTGACTGCCTGCCGCAAGAAGACTCCCGGCCCAACTTTCTCTATCTGACCGTCTGCCTGACTCTATTCCCGTTGTCGGGAACGCTACCTCACTGACTGTCAACGGTCCGGCTCACGATCAACCCTCGGATGAACTCATCCCGTACCTGTTAATAACCTGACCGGTTTCTCTCGCCCTATCAGGATTACTCTTTGCTCGAGGTTCCCTCCTTCGGAAGAACAACCGATTAGTACCTCTCTTTGCGACCAATGAGGCAGCTTTTGGTTCCTTCACTCGACCCCGCCCTCTCACGTCGGGACTTTCATTTTCTTTTCTCAAACGTTGGTACTCCTGCCGCTTCTCGACACCCCTGACGAGTTTTGGCCAAGGTATGGCGAACCTGTTTCCTATTAGAGCGACCTTGGCTGCTTTTGCCTCCTCTAGATGTTCTTTGAATAGGGTCTTTGTTGGCACAATGCTTTATTGTTTGACCATCTTGACAACTGGAAATACTTTCCAGTTTTTTTTCAAACATCTGCCGCCGGCAAATCTCCTTTTTGATAAGACCTTAATTTGCATTAATCGCGCAACCTATCTTCATACCTTCACAGTATAATGCCACATATTATGTTAAGCTCTGATTTCATCGGTAGTCACAGGAAACCATCTCTTATCATTCTTTTTATTTCTATTTTGTCCATCTTCTACAGGATGATCTTTTTACAAGTTGCCAATGGGTGGGTCATGGTAATCAAGCCGATTGGCACTTACTAGGAGACAGGCGATCGCATTGGCGACCCTGAGAAATGTGTCTCCACCCTCTGGCAACTTGAAAAAAGATTATCCTGTATTACTTGTTTTGCGTAACGGTTTGTTTCGGTAGTTGTCATTTCAAAAAAATCTCTTCCAAAATCCTTAACAAACGCAGATAAAGGACCAGGATTTTTTGCCAATCTATATACGTAAAGATACTGCATTTATGCCGGGACATTCAGTAAATGGCTTCAACTTGGGAATATTATCTGTATTGTGACGTTGGGGGGGGGGGCGGCTAAGAGGGATCGAAGATCGAGAGAAAAGAATCTCTTAATATAGAGAATCCAGGATTAAGGAAATATTCAAATCCTGGTCACGGCACCGCTGTGGTACCCCCTCGCGGATGCGCGCTAAACTGGCACTTACCGAAAACGGAAATGACGGGAGATTCAAATCAACCCGAACTTTATTTGGACAAAATTACCTGTGATCGTCTAGTATTTGGTAGGAACCCTTTCTCGTTGTTTTCGTAGCATCCCAGAATTCGTAGGCAAATGTCACGTCAAAGAAAATTAACGCCATTAAGGTGAGAACTGTTATTGAGAGTAAACAAAGTGAAAATTTGAATGAAGAATGAATGCAAAGGAAATGTCAAGGCGTTCGTGCGTCTGTGTGTGATTTCTGTGATTTTAACTGTTTGCTTTTAACTTAGTTATTTGAATGATTTAATGCCTTTTGGTAAGTTCTGTTACTAAGAAAGCCCTCTTTCGTTCCTTTAACTTTGAAACTTTTATGACAAATGAAACGCGACAAAAAACGCGAATATTGCGACTCAGCGCACCACAAGCCGGTTTAGCGCAGGGACCCTCAGTGGTAAAATGAACTACAGATCCGAACTTTAAAAGCTCAAGATAAGAATTGATCTCAGGCAAAGCCATCAACGATCGTCACCTCATCATTGGCATCCATACGGCCTAAACGCAAACTGCGAGTAAGCTAAGTGGCAACATTGAATTGGTTCGGCACAAACGCGGTTCCAAAGCAACGCAACCAGCAACATCCCGAGCCTAAGCGTTAAGGTAAACAAAGTGGTTAACAGGAATCTAGGACCGGTTATACCCACGTTGTGGCAATCCCCCAGTTATAATCCGCTTTCCCCCTGAGGGGGCTCCACGGGTTAAGGATAACTCGGATAAATCTCACTCTGGCAACACGAACACTAGGACAGACGGTACTTGAGGCACTTGCCATTGAATTAAATACACATTTAAAATAATAAAATGTAAGCAAACTTTCATCAGAACAAAAGCATTGGATTGTGAATTGATTTACCCTGAATTTGATTTAATTGAATGACCTTTGTGAGTAAGGAGGAATTATTAATTGTGTATTGAACTGCAGCCTACCTAATAAGGATCATGCGAACGAGATACCTTGAAATTCTTATTAAAGTAGTGTTAACTTTGATTATTATTGCTGCAATAAATACCAAAAAACATCAGGAACGTGCTTCATTAAAACGATATAAATTCACATTCTGATTGGGAGAGTTTCCGAATAAAATACTTCTATATTAAATTCTCGAGAAATAGTACGTTGTTATAATCTCAGTTAACCTAAGTGTGATCTCAGAGATGAGAAATTTAGGGATATTAATGAATAGGAAGCTTTTACTTGACAAGCATATTTTGTATGACAGTAATAAATGCTGTCATTGAGATCTTCCTGTAGGGTTGAGTTAACAAAATAATTTAATAGTTAAAATAAATTAATTCAATGTTAAATCATAAATATTAAAGAATGTTAAATATTAAATAACGGTACAGAAGAGTATATTAATTTAGACCTTATTAAAACTTTATTAAATAATCTCAATAAAATGTATATTATGTAATAATACTATTATCAAAATATATTATCCCTAAGTGCGTTTGCATCTAAAATATTTTTATGTTACATAGCATCTAAAAATATAGTTTTATAATAACTCTTAAAATATATTCTAGTGTTATAAAATAATTGCTGACTATTAAAATTCTTTATGAATATGTGACATTTTGTGCAAAATTATCTACAATTGAAAAGTTCTATTGCGATTGACGATAATACTCAAGATTGTACAAAGTAATTGTAGCCACAGCAGCATTCACATGCTTTTCGTTCTCGTACTTCTGCATCCCGTCTTTCACGTTTCTTTTTCATTTTCTCCCAAGTCTCGTAAATTTGTTCACTAGCACTCGCCACTAAAAACTCCATTAATTTGGGTATCCAAAATCTGGGTCCCAAACTCATGGTCATAACAGCCTTCTCAACAAAATTTGCTTGTACAACCAGATACTTAAAATTTGGATGGTTACCAAATTTATTCTTTATGAAATCCATAATGAATTGAATTAAAATCAAAAACCATTCGGTCGACCCGCCAATCTCCTTGAAAATCTCTATGAAGTTTATGCCGGATTTTTCCAAATCTTTTGCGAGATCCATTGCAAGTTGCAATAGTTTCTCTTGCACTGGTAGACTCAAAAATCTTAACAATTCCGCTATTTTTTTCTTCGTTTCTTGCTCTGATGTGAAGAGCTTCACCCCGAAAACCACCATATCTAGTACGCCTTTCGACTTAATGAAATCAAAGGTGTTACTTTGAGAACTAGCGGCATTTGTGTTGTAATTAGCTGGAGTGTTTTTAACATCCGGATGAGGAATATTACTCGGTACTTCACTGACCAAAAACTGAGATTTGTTTCCAGAACTCAATTTGGCGAATTCGGCCATATTGACGGGTGTTCCGTTCAAATGAATCTCTCCATTAGAAGCCGAGAAACGAACGTTACCCTTATTGAACAGCTTGTTAGAGCTTTGCAAATTAGCAATGACTTCTTGGGGATTTCCTGTGTTTCTCATGGTGGCTATTACTTCGGCATGACCTTGAATTTGATTGCCATTCTCCTGCCGAATAGTTTCTCTGATTAACTTGGAGAAAGTCTTTCTCTGGTTGTTGCTCTGCAGATTGTCCATGATGTTTTGAATCGCTGAACCTTGGGATTCCGTGATTATTGTGCTGGCCGATCGGAAATTATAAACGGAATTGCCGAAGAACAAGACAGAAGTGCTAAGTTGCACTAACGTCAATAGGTTGGGGCCTTCATCTTCTGTGATTTTACGATGAATCACCTTTAAAAACCAAAACCATAATTGAAATTGTAGAACAAACCATGCAACATATTGGTAATGAATTTCTTTTTAGTAACATTTCTAATTATTTTTTAAAATTTTGTTTAAAACTAATGTTCATTGGTGGATAATCTGTCAATAATAACCCTCAAAATCTCAATTAGTGTGGTGAATATCAACTGGAGTACTCCTGTTGTTAGAAAACCAAAATAATTAAATTTGTCTACTGGGCTTACGACAAATATCAAATGACTAGTAACTACAAATTTTGCCCTCATTTATTTGTTGCTATATTAATAATAAATATAATATCTAATTCTCTTCCAAACCACATGTAGAAATAACACTTACTTCAAAAATACTGTTTCCTACAGCAGCACCAGATGTTCCAATGTTGCCTATATTGATTACATTTACAAGAGTTTGACCAACTTGAGGAACAGTTTTTCCCATAGTTGCCAATTTTGCAAGAACAGCTGAGGCGCCTATACTCAAGAATCCCACAGAACCAGCCGCAATATTCAAATAAGCTGCCCTGGCTTCAGCATCTGAAAAACTCAAGTCTTCATCATGAATCCTTCTGTCATGAATGATTCCACTGCTGCGACCGATTGCGTATCCTCCAGCAACCATCCCAGTCACAGCAGCCCCTACTAATACAAAAGGGGCCAAAGTTACCGCAGGAATAATAGATACACCCATGATGACCCCTGAGCCAATACTAGCAACAGTCCCTCCAATGTCTGTGGCTTTAAGAATTTTTTGTGCAACTCCACAAGATGGTGAAAGATATCTATCCAACAATACTTCTTTAGTGTCAGGATTACCACAATATCTTCCATTTCTTGGTACCACCAT